>PVIJ01001986.1:0-176191 GCA_004024925.1 Scalopus aquaticus
GGTGGGCGGGCAGGAGGGAGGGAGGAGGGGGGATGATTGGAGGGAGGGAGGTTGGGAGAATCTGGTGGGAGGAAGGTGGGAGGAGGGGAGAGCAGGCTGGCATAGATTATCCTTCTAGCCCTAGTTTGTCCTTGGCCTCTTGGCCCTCCTTTCAGCATGCTACGCAAGCTCCAGCCATGCCCTCCGTCCCCAACACATTTCCATGTCCTTCCGCCTTAGAATATGCTCTCTCATATACCTGAATAGAACTCCTATTCACCCTTCAAGGCCCTGAACCTAGGAAGTCTTCCTAAATTCCCAGGGTGGAATTAGTTCTTTACTATTTGAGTTCTATAACCCTTTTTAACCCATAACTTTATTATAGAATTTCTCCATTTGACAACTCTGACAAAATGCAAAGTCCTCAAAGGAAGAGACTCTAGCTCCATTCCACACTCCATAAGTGTTGATTGAGTTCTTGGCATGCATCAGTCTCTGCACTAAGCGTTGGTGACTGCGTCAGAACAGACACCATACCCACTCTCACAGGCTTATGGTTTAGTGGTTGGATGGTAAAGAAAGGAAAAGAAAGAGGCGAAGCAGTTTTCAAGGGTATTCAGGCAGAGCATGGTGGGGCTGGGATTTGAATCCAAGCATTCTGGCCCCAGAGTCTCAGCTGTTAGTGACTACAGTATCAGATAAAAACATGTCTGTATGTTGTGCTAACTCTGTGCGAGATATTTTACTTGAATTATTTAATAATAGACCTGGGAGAGATAGGCACTATGTCTGCTTGTTTTTCTCTTCCTGTAGATGCTCTAATTAGACCTGAGGGATAAAAGTGTCTCCACCCAATATAACAAAGGTCAGAGCATCAGAGTCTAGAGTCGAGTTTGGCAGCACAGCCTGGCACCTGGAATTTTCACAGCGCCAAACTGCCTGCTGGTAATTGAGATGGTGACAGTGATGGTTAAAAGATTCCGGAAGATGGGGAGCAGGGAAAGGAGCAGGGGAAAGAGGATCTTCCTCCTCTTGGGATGTGGATTTGAGCTGCTGGAATAACTGGAAGTAAAGGCAATCAGCTCCTGAGCACCCTGGCGCTATTCCCATTCCCCTATGATGGCCTGCCTTCCCGTGTCACTCTGCATTTGTAAAAAGGATAGCAATCACTTGTAATGCTGTCTGATTAGAAGCTCTGTCTATTTTCCTATGCAAATATGAAGCTGCCTATAGTATGAAAATGTTAGAGAAAATTGCTTGTACCAAATGGAATTTTTTAAAGATTACAAGTTGCATCGGCAGATTTTAATCCAGATTCCCCCTCCCCCACTGGATGGACCTAATATTGAGCTATTGTAACACACTCAAAAGGAGAATGACCAGAGTGGGGGGGTTTGGGGAGAGACTCTGAAATCCGTGCTGACTCAGCTACTGAGCCTCAAGACGAAAGTCCCGAGACCTAAGCTGTCTCTGTAGATTCCATACCAATCATGTTAATTGGAAACTGGAAAGAGGAAATGGTCACAATCAACACATTTATCACCCAAAGGGCTGAGCAGTTCATAAATTTAATCCAGCAAAGGAATTGGAAAATAGAATTGATGCTTATAAGACTCAGGGGCGGGGAAAAGAGGCCTCTCTAAACAACCTTTTGCAGCCAGATGGCTGGGAGAGCTTGAGCATATTTTATTTGAAGCTATTAGAAATATGAAAGGCGAAGTCCTCCTGGCCTCTGGCTGAAGTATTGTAGCTGCTTTTTTATGGTCTTTATAAAGAAGAGCAATAAAGAGACACAAACAGGGTAGTTAAGTTTAATGGTGGTAAAAAGCAGACACCTGAATATATGTAATTTATTTTCCTAAAAAACTCACCCAATCGGGGCTGCTAATAATTAGCATGGAAATGTATTGCAGAACCAAGGTTGCGTGAGTTTTGTTATCTTGGTAGCTTTATAAAAAACTAAAAAAGCAGAAAAGCCTTTGTTACTTTTTCGTACAAGGAGGTGGAGGAAAGTCATCCAAACAGCAAGGGGACTTCGTTGGGGAAAATAATCATGTGAGATCTCAGCTCCCAGTGAGGGAGACTTCCTCCTTCACCAGGAGGCAGGGGTGATGGGGCCAGGAGCATCACCAGGGGAGCACACACTATGGAGGACCTAGGATCCCAGGGATAGACCTCTGGGCAGCCGCTGGGATTGGCTTCACTGTTCAAACAAGGAAACTGAAGTTCAGGCTGGTTAAGAGCCTTGATCCAAGCGTCAGAACTCACTAGGGGAAATGTGGTGATTCAGACTTGGAGCCAGTCCCCAAGCCGTATTTAACGAGTGTTTGCTGTTTCTCAATATGCGGTGTGGTTTCCAACACCCATTGTATTTGCTTTGCTTCTAAACTGCCAAATGGATCATTTACCTGGTTATTGGAACATCAAAGAGGAGGAAATGGGAAGTGAGCAAATTACTGTAATGTCTCTCCAGCCTTCATTTACCTGTCTGTGGAAAGAGTAGGGTTCTCCATTTATTTCTTGTTTTATTTGTACTGTTTATCACCACAGAGCTGGGCAAAGATAAGTAAGTCAATAAAATTCAATCAAACAACTATAGTTTCTATCTCAAGCTGTCCCTCCGTAAATCCTGAACAAAGTACGTGGTGATCAGTGAACGAAAGGTGACTGGTCAAACCTATTATATCTCTAAGTGTCTGAGAAAGATGTTCCTTAGCAAGCTGCTTCCTCTCAGCTTGTTACCTGCCTGCTGCCTCCTTCTTCCATTTCCTTCCTTCCTCTCTCTTTCCCACCCTCTCTTCTTCTTTCCACCTTCTTTCCATCCTTCCTTCCAAAGGGAAGCCACTTTGGCTTTGTGAGACTGGTGTAACAGAAAGAGCCAGGCTGTGTGGTTGCAAAGAGAGGTTCAGATCGCATCTGTGTTGTCCACACAGCCCACGCGTCATTTCACACAAGAGGTGCTCTGAGAAGGCATCGCTAGGTGATTGTGTTGTCTGCGGTTGTCAAGAGCGTAAATGCAGAACCCTGGCGGGCTGCTCCATGCTGCACAGAAGGTGCAGTGCAGCCCCTGGTGACTGCTGTCGTTGTACTGATCACGTTTGATCAAAATGACATTCAGCGACAAGACACAAGACTAGAATGTGTCATTGAGCAAGTGACTTTTTCTCTACACTCCGGGTTTATCATATGTAAAATAAGTGTGACCAATCATCTTGGCCTTCCGTGGGGTTCAAATGGGGGAAACGGCTTGGAATCTGCCAAGGCACAGTAAATGCTTAATAAATGTCAGTTCTTCTCACTTAGGTGCCATCTCAACTTTCGTGATAATAGTTTCTGCAATCTCTCATTGCTTTACACATACAATAAGTTGGCTTCATGCCTTGTTATTAATAAGCTGCTTACTACTGGTCTTCACCCCGAGCCTGTAGTTTGGCAGGACAGGGCAGGCACCCCCACTTTTGCATGCTGATGGGCACGGAAGGGTGTGGGGCCACACAGAAGTAGAGGTTGCCCTGGGTTCCTCCCAGAACCTCAGTCCTGGGGTGCCAGGTCCACTCATTCCATCACCCACATTGACAAGGTCCGCCCCCCTTCCCCGCTCACACTGACCTTTGACCCTCTCACGGGCTTGGTTTCTCACGTGCAAAATGGGAGCAGAAGCTCAGCCTTGCAGAGTCGCTGGCGGAGCCCACCGGGCCGTGTGTCTGGGCCGCAGCACGGGGAAAGGCAGGACGAAACGTGGCACCGGATGTCTCATGCCTGTGCCTGCCCTGAGGCTGGCGAGTCCCACTCCTGCACTGAGGCAGCAGTGTGAGTGTTTCATACACGTGTCCTTGTTGCCTGCAGAAACACACACACAGGATTGGAGGAAGAAGCAGCATACAGGCGAATGGAAAATCACTCTGAGAAATTCCTCTGCTTTCTCGAAGCAGGAAGCTACTAGTAGAAAATGGTGCAAATTAAAGGAAGAATGTAGCACCTGCTAAGGGAGTAGGTGGGGAGCCGTGGATGGCATCACTGGGTCTTAGTCTGGGAATGGCCCAATGGCATGTTCCTTGAGAGGGCAGAAGTTCCATCCTAAATAGGCACTGAGAACTTCCCCATGATGAACAAGGTGCCAGCACGTTGGCCGATAATTCAGAGAGTCAGCAAACACAGCTAACAGCTGGCTGAAAACATCGGGCAAACAATTTATGAGCCTCTGCTCAATTGAGGAGGAGACGGGAGGCAAGCTTAGCATAATAACCATATTTCTTACTGGCTTTGTCGGAAGAAAAATCTTACTCTCGATGATGAGGTTGTTTCTTTGGTGCGCCTCCATCCTAATTAGAGAAACATAGACTCTTTTGTGACTATCCCTGCAATCCAGCAGCGGCCGGAGAGGGGACAAGGCAATATTGTCTCCATGCCACAGACAACGGGAACATCATAAACTGTCTCTGGATTGATGCTATTTCTAAGGACTCCGGAACTCAGTTGAATGATAATGCAGATTCTGATCAAGCTGATCATGAGCTAATCACTAGGGCTGAATTACAAAGGGGCAGTGAAGGGTAGAGAGGGCGGGGGTGAGATTTACATGCTAGAAAAATGAAAACTGCACACACAAATGGAAGAGAAAGAGAGAAGAGGGAGCGTGAGTATGAAGGAAGAAGAGAGTACATTAGCTCCGTTATTAAGCATTTATTAGCAACCAGGGGGCTTGTCAAAGGTCTCCCAAATATTTTCCATTTAATATTCAGAATGACTGTAAGTTAGGGCTGCTCTTTTAGACAGACGGGAATCATACAATTAAGTTAAATAAAGTAACGAATATCACCAGATCAGAACCCAGGAGGGAGTCAGGGAGGAGGAAACAGGAGAGAAAAGGAGAAGAATTTGTTTCAAAGAGTAACAAATAAAGACCCCCTCCTTTTTTTGTTGGAAAATCAGTGGTTTTTCCATCATAGGCAAGTGGGCATAAACAAAGAAGCACTTTATTGTGCCATACTTAACTTTCTGCCCCAGAAATTAAAAACTCGGATCAATTAGAAATGAGACTGGGCTGGAGATTCGCGCTCACTCACAGGGACAGAGAACCCCAGTCTAAGGGGCCTTGGGCTAGCAGGGCCCTGTCTGAAATTGAAGACCACAGTGGTTTTGTAGCTGCCATAGCCTGGGCCCTTTGGCATGCTAGAAGGAAAACCCCAGGCAAGGAAGCATTCCAACCTCCTTTTGGTTTTTGGTCAAAAGTGCTAAAAAAAAACGGGCCTCCCTGGTGGTGCAACGGGTTGAGTCTCTGCACAATGAAGCTATCAGCAGCTACTGCAGCACGAGTTCGATCCCGGCCAGGGAGCTTCCTACAGGGCACAGCAGACCTCTCCTGTCTCCCCGTTGCTCCCCTCAGCCATGTATTTCAGTAGATCTGCCTGTTCTGTTCCCCACTCTGTCTCTGGTGAATCCTCTCACCACTGCACTTCTGGCTTACACCCCAGACTGTATGCATAAATAAATAAATCTTTTTTAAAAAGTGCTAAGAAATATACCAATGTACCAAGTAGTCACCTTTTTCTAATGGGTGGGAGAGAAGAACTGAATAGCCGATTATATTGGGATCACAGAAGATGCTTTATTTTTCTTCCTAAAAATAAGTTGGACAAAAGCAACAGGGTGACCTTAAAACAGCGCCGACTTTCTATGGCCCTAAAAGGGAAATCTTGAGTCAAAGCAAAAACACTGCAAAGCGGGCAGGTACCAGCTTGGGCCCTTCTGCACTCTTCACACAGCGCTGCAGGTGCTGGGAGCAGCCTCTGCGCTCCTGGCTCATGGGCCAGGTGTGTGAGGAGCCGAAGCGCCCACCTGGGCACCCCCAGCTCGAAGCCCGAGGGTGTTGCTTCCTGACGGCTGGAGCCCACTGACCTCAAGCCCAGCTTTGCTTCAGCCAAATATTTGGTATCTGTGGTTTGGGCATTTTTGCCAGAAGCTTCTTCCAAAGCAGAAGAAATACATCTCACGTTTTAAAACACGTCAGGCTCGCACTGGCTCATTTCTTCATTTGAGTCATGTTTACGGAGCCCTGGATAATAGGGCCTCGGCAGCAGACAGGACTTTTGCCTTCCTGGAGAAGGACACACCAAAGGACCCAGACAAAGACCGTGAGGCAGAGAGAAGGGATGGGGGGCGAGGGCATCTCTGAGCCGCACGCACTCACTTCGAGGGGGAGACTAAATGAGACAGGGGGCGTCTGTGACCGGGGACGGTTGTGCCACTAGGGCGGGGATGGTTGTGTGTGACACCAGGGTGAGAAGGAGGCTGCGGCGAAACCCCCGGTGCCCCAGAGCCGACGGGTGCTCCTCGGAGAGCGCAGGGGCAAGTGAGTCAGCTTTTCCCACAGTTCTCTCTTCCCTCTTCCCAGCAGGGACCTGCCAGCAGTGAGGGGCTTTCCGCAGCTGCCCTGCAGCTCAGCAGCCAGGCCGCTGCGAACAGGCAAAGGTTTGAAAAGCTGCCACTCTCTGGACCCTCCTGGCCTCTGGACACCAGGCCTGGGCTGCTTCCCATGGAGGGGCTCTTCTCAGAGTCACGGTCATGTCACTGCGTCCCAGCTGGCATCTGGGACCGACTTCAGTCCTCAACTGTCTCTGCCTTCCCCTGCCCAGCCACCCCCCCCCCAAGTGTACCCCTGCGCTGCCCCCTGCTTGCCTGTCTGTGCCTGAGCTCCCTGCACAGCTCCAGTCCCCTGTACTCCCCTCTCAGCCACCCCCACCCTTTGGGGTAAGTGGACTTAAGAGGCTCCTTTCTGCACCAGGCAGAGGAGGGGCACTGAGGAGACAGGCATGTGGGGGGAACGCCGGGGCCTTGCGGGCCCTCCCCCGCCCCCGCAGACTGCTCCCCATGCCTTGGAAGTTGAGGCGCCGCACTAATGAACACATCCCCTTGTCAGAACCATCCCCCAAGCCCAGTCCCGCTTCACACGTCTCCTCTCTCACCTTAGGAGCTGTTCCGAGCTGGCAACTCATTTACTTGCACATTTGGTGAGCCCGTTAATGGCGTCCCCTGGGACTCATCCATCCCCGACTCAGAGGAGGCTGAACTGAGACTCAGCCCCCGGGCGGCAGTCTCCAAGCTCGCTGGGCCTCCTTTACCCAGGGGCGAGGCAGGCTGGCCCTTCCGTCATTAGCTGGGGTCGCCAGGAGGGGACTCCGGGCTACAGGAGGGTGGTCAGCAAATAAAACTCCCCACCAAAGATGTCCAGGATCTGACCCCCAGAACCTGCAGCTGCATCACCTGACCTGACAAAAAGGACTTGGCAGAAGTGATGGAGATGCACAAAGCACCTGGGTTATTCGGGGTGGGGGGAGCTCAGTTACTCACCAGGGTGCTTGTGGGAGGAGGCAGGAGAGTCAGGGAGACAGTTGAAGATGCGAAGCTGCCGGCTTTGAAGCCGAAGGGAGGGCGGCAAGGAACGCAGGGGCTCGGACGAGCTGATGAAAGCCAGGAAGAGAGATCTCCCGGGACCCTCCAAAAGGAATCTGACCCTGCCAACACTTTGATTTTCAGCCCCCAGGAGACCACGTCGGGCTTCTTATCTTGAGAGCTGGAAACACCGGTCACGCTGTTCTAAGCACCGAGCCCGCAGCAGCGCGTGACAACAGCGGCGGCAACGTGCAAGAATCTCAGCGGCAATGCCGGAGCACTTGGGCCACGGGTCCACATTCACTCACTGGCCCCCTGTCCTCTCACTGGGGACACGCTCTGACACGGAAACACAGTTCTGGTCAAGGTCATCTGGCGGATGCCAAGGGTGTTACGATGGCCACGGTGTGCTGCTGCTCCACGCTGCTCGCGATCCTCCAGGAAACGGGCTGGTGCCAGCAGCACAGGTGATGTGTCGAGATCACAGGTGAGTACAGTGACCTGTGCTGAGGTCACAGGTGAGTACAGGTGAGTGACTGAGCAGGAGCTTTCTTCTACCTAGGAGAAATCAAGAAGTTTCCTGGAAGAGGCAAGTGTGAGAAAGGCCTGCTCGGATAATAGCGACCAGTCAGGTGTCAGGGGAGCAAAGGGTACTCAGGTGGCAGCAGCAGAGCATCCTGGGGCACAAAGAGCATGAGTGGCTGAAAGGATGGGTGTCGCGGAGCAAGGGGTCCTCTGGAGGGAGTGGGGAGAAAAGGGGTAGACCAGATAGCCAGGGCGCACAGTCATATCAAAGACAGTCTTGTTCAAAGCGGCAAAGGAATCTTCTTTTTCACCAATGTGCCCTTGGTCGGGCTCACACAATCGTCTCAAACACTGTCATGTCTGAGAAGACCCAGGAAGAAGGCATCCAAGCTGCTCAGCAGGAGCTGGAATGTACCTGAAGTTTCTTGTGTTATGCTTAAAAAGCCACATTCATTGAACATCGATTTCTTCAACAGAACGAACTTATTTTTGTTAAAATTCGCTTCTCCCCCATGATCTCTCAGAAAAGTCAACAAAGGAAATTTGCCCTCTATTCCTTTTACCAGGTGCACCGTGATCCCTATGCCCCTCTCACTGTTTCAGTTTGGGAACTACAGCTGGGAGGGAGGCCCCGAAGGGCCCGTGGCAGGAAGACGACCCAGTGCAGGAGCTGAGCTGGAGATGCGCCGCAGCAGAGCAGAGTGAGCGTGCAACGGTGGTGCGGGCGGGGGCAGAAAGCCAAGGCCAAGCGGCCGGACATTGCTGCGCAAGTCCAGAAGTTCAGGAGAGGAAAAGGAGGCAGAAAAGAATGCGGAGGTGTCCTTCCCACTGGCTTGCTGCATTGCAGATCGATGGGTCGGCCCTGCCCAGCGTGGGTGGAATGGGTTGAAAAGTGCCTGCCCCATCTGAAGCCCCCCCCAGGGAGTCTTAGATGACAACAGTGTTTGCAGATGAAATCGAGTTAAGGGAGGTCCTCTGGGCTGAGGTGGGTCCTCAATCCAACCATTGTGTCCTTACAGCAAGAGGAGAGGACACGTAGGTGCACGCACAGGAAGAGGCTGCATGGAGACGGAGGCAAAGATTCTAGAGATGCAGCTGCCATCCAGGAGCTAGAAGAGAACTAGAAGTTTGCTCCTGTAAAGACTTTGGGGAGGCCTGGCCCCGATGACACCTCGCAGACTTCTAACCTGCAGGACTGCGAGAGAATACAGTCCTCTGTCTAAACTACCAGTAAGTGGGAATTTGTGATTGCAGCTCCAGAAAATTATTATTCCAGGCCAAAGTCCAGGGAGAAGGTGTCAGAGTGAGGATTCAGTTTCCTTCAAGACTAACACAAACGTCGCATTGGGAGGGGGAAGAGAATTATTCAGCACTCACTGAGCCCCAGCTGACAGGGGCTGGACATGGCCATTGGGGAAAGGATGTAAATAGGTAAATAAACAGGAAGCTCCACTGACCTGTTCATCATCTTGTGGAGAATTCCGCAGAGCGTGGGCCCCAACCCACCTCCCTCAGGAGAATCTCCAAAGGCCATGCAGGTGGAAATGTGGTTGGTGGGGCCACATCAGCCACACCCACAGCTGGTAGGTGGCCTTATTCCTGGGCCCCACCCTAGACCTGCTGGATCAGAATCTCGGGGAGCAGACCCAGGGATCTGGGCGTGAAGACCCTGTGCTGCTGATTCTGTGGGTGCTAAGGTTTGAGAAACTTGCGTCTATGCAGCTGAACAGGGAGAGGCAAACCGATCCAAACAAGGGAGAGTAAACCCCAAAATGAAGTCAGCATTGCACCCCATCTCCTGCCCACACCCCTTCCTCTGTCCTGCACTGCTGCAGAAGGTGACAGGTGCAGACACAGTTCCTTCCCCTGGTGGAATCAACCCGATTGGTGTTTCCCAAATGGTAATAAGTACAGGGATCACCTGAGTCAGTGCAGAAACTATCAGATTCTCCTTTGGTAGGTCGAGGGTGGGGACATTTCTAACAAGCTCCCAGGTGCCAATATGGCTGGTCTCTGGTCCACACTTTGTGTAAATATGTTACTTCTTGTAGAATTATTTAGATCGTTTAAGTAGGTTACTTTCTAAACTGGACAGACAAGTGGAACTCTCTCCTAACTTGGTCAGTAACATATCTGAGGTCACTGGACCCATCACTCACCCATTTTCAAAGTGATGGTCTTATCAGACAAGGAAAACAAAGCATATTTAAATAAATCAAGGGCAAAAACCCAGATCTTGACAGTCATTAGATGTCAGTTCCTCTACTCTCCATTCTCTATAGGAATGAAGGCCTTTCCCCTGAAGACACTGCCCTTGCCAGTCCCTGAGCTAATACTGAGCAAAGAAAGTCAATGCAAGCAGTACCCCACCCTCCAACAGATGGGCCAGAACTTGATAAGATCTTCAGACCGGCACTGCTGGCTTCCACCTGAACCCTGGCCTCTTCTGGGGAGTCCCTGCCCCAACGCAGCTACCTGCACATTCTCTAACTTGACTTTTATTTTCTTTGCCTCTGACCCCTCCACTCCCTGCACCTCCCAGAACAATGTAGAACAGGTCGATGTTGCCCATCAAGACCATAATGCACCAGCCTGTCTTGCCCATGGCATGGGCTCCCTGCTGCTCAGAGTTTCCTGCTACCAGGTCAGGTCTACTCTGTCAAGCTTCCTCCGGGAGGAGCCCTCCTACCTACCTCCTTGGACTTTGCTATTGGGGCCACCCGTCCCTGATCAACCCCGTAGGAGCTGAGTGTCCTAAATCTAAGTCTATCCCCCTTTCCCCCAGAAACTTGTTGCTAAAGTTCCAGCAGTCTTTGCAGTTGATGCCATAGCCCAGTAAAATAAGTCTCTGTTTCATCATGGTCGATCAAATGAAAAATGTTAGAAAAGATCCAAGCTTGCATTCCTGCCATAGGTAGAAATAGCTGGACATCACTCAAGCAAGAAAGCAGTGATGCCTGGTAGAATCTAAAGGAAGTTAAATTTTATTTAGACTTAGGTGGCATGATAAGTTTGTGTGCAAATCATGATTAAGCTTGTTGCTTTATGATAAGGATATCTTGAGTCAATACCGGGGACATGATTGACTGCATTCCTTTGGGTAAAATATGAAAGCCGTTAGGCCAAAAAAAGGAAAGAGAAAGTCAAGTTTCAACTCTGCAGATAACTTATCTCATACTTGATTAATTTATGACCAGCAGCAAATGAAATAATAGGATGAACAAACACTGAGTGGCAAACTATGAATCAGAGAATGACTAAACTCAGGCAGTTCTCACTCCTCCTAGACAATTCAAGTTCAAGTGTGGCCTTCACATGACCCCAGCTCCAAGGCTTGGCCTCACGGGGAGGGGCGTGATGAAAGGGTTGAGGGCTTGGACCTCCAGATCACAAGACTTGGGCTCAAGTCCTGCCTGCTACTTGCTGGTTGTGTCGCGGTATCTAAGTTAGGGAGCTCCTCCTGGTCTCAGTTTCCTAACCCTGAAACCTACAACAACTTATTACCAATCTTAGTGGTTACCATGGGGTGGAATGTGAACTTTAAGCAGGACCCCAGACCATGCCTGAGACTGTCGGGCCCATCTAAACTGTCTCGGGTGCTTAATCAACCCTCTTTGGGGTTAGTTTTTCTTTCCAGGCAGCTAGAAACCCAGAGAAACCCAAGATGGGGCCCGAGACATCCTAGAGGTGGCCTTAATGTCAAGGTGCAGGTGGGACTGTGGCGAAATGCAGCCAGAATGAAGCCGTGACAATTCTGCTTGGACATGGGCAGCCTGCAACTTTAGCTTAAATGCCAGCGGCCTTCTGCAGCAGGCTTCAAAGCAGAAATGAGAGCATTGGAGAAGAGTGGGGGCCATGAGCAGCACCCCCTTGGCCAACATCATTTTGCATGCTCCCCCAGGCTCTGCTGGACATGCAAAGCCTTCCTGCTTACTCTGGCTGCATCCCGACCCCCTTTATTTTTTTACTCATCTCTACTATTTTTCAACTCAGAACCACCTATTCCTTCGGGCACCCATTCGATCACTAGGTGATTATCGCTTACCCACTGCTGAGAAAGGTGGTGCAGTGAAATGGTGAAGGACACATGGGGCTCTGTCCCCATGGACCCGGGGACAGAGCCCAAATCCTGCCTGTCCCTCTTTATAAGCTGTACAATAGTGGGGAAACGGCTTCACTGCTTTAACCTCAGTATCCCCACCCCACATAGAAACACCAGGGTCTGGCTGAGAGGGCTGTGAGGATAAGCAGCGCGGACCACGGTGAGGTCTTGCCAACATCTCGCCCCCGTCCCAGGCACTGGGCTCCTGGAGGGGCCGTGCTCAGGACCCAAGACTTGCTTTGCAACTTGTCTCTTTGTCAGCTGAATATCTGTGGTTAACTCCAGAGCCAACATGATTGGGGTTTCTGCTTATGGTGGTACCCCACTTTTGGGTTTCAGTTTCCATTCAAGGGAAGGGTGGGTCTACAGGCAATCCCAAAGCCTCAAAACCAAGACATGCAACTTCCATGCACATAATGGATCTGAGGTGACTGGACCATTTCTGTGACTGGACCTTGCTATGAACAGAATGCACCCCCCCAACTTCATGTTGGACCCTATCCCCCAGTGGGAGGTAATTTGGCCTGGAGGTGGTCCCGAGGGGGTGGCGTTATGAGGGATGAGTGCGCTTAGAGGGGTCTCAGGAGAGCAGGCCTCCTCTGTCTCTGCGAATCTACAGGAAGAAGGCAGCTTCCAACCCACCTGAACCCACGCAGCAGCTCTGACCTCCGCCTCCAGCCTCCACAGCCGAGAGAAACAGATCTCTGCTCTTTCAGTCACTTTGTTCCAGCAACCTGAGCTGATGAGTGATCCCCAAGATCGCGTCCTTGCTTCACCTCATGCCACTCCCCATGGCCATTCTGGTTGCCCTTACCTTGTGCCACACGCACGGACCATCTTGCAGGAAGGAAGGGCCTGCAGGAAGAGAGGCTCGAGGCTGACGTCCTGGGTGGAGAGGAGCCTCACACGCCTTCCTTCAACCCCCTGCAGCAGCTCAGTCTCGGGACCGCAGGCAGCTGCGAGGGAGGCTGGGAGATGAGGCTCTAGGCAGCCAGTGCCGGGCTGGCTGCAGCTCCAGGGGAGGATGGACTTTGTGGGCTGCCCCTGCTTTTCTGGAACTGCCATCCATGGCCACCTTCCCCTGGGGCTTAGTCAGGGGCACAAAGGTAAGGACGACGTCCCAAGCTCTGCAGTGGGCAGGAAGGAAAGTCCACCGGCGAGGACCCCAGGCCGCGCCCCCACAACTAGTCTGCAGTTTCATCGACTCCTGGCACCTTATTACTTACTTTTTTTTTTAAAGATTTATTTATTTATGCATACAAGCTGGGGTACAGGCCAGAGGCGTGGGGCGGCGAGAGGGTTCACCAGAGACAGAGTAGGGAGTAGAACAGGCAGATCAGAAGTACACTGCTGAGGGGAGCAGCGGGCGAGGCAGGAGAGGTCTGCTGCGCCATGTGGGATTCTCCCCGGCTGGGCGTCGAACTCGCATCGCGCGCTGCCGACAGCTCCACAGCGCAGCGCTCAACCGCTGCGCCACCAGGGAGGCCCTACTTACTCACTTTTAAACTTGGAACAAATGCACCAAAAGCAAGAGTGTGGGCATAAAGCGGAAGAGCATTTGCCGAGAGCCCACGACAAGCTGGCCTACAGCATTCTGATTAGACTCAGCTGCCGGCCCCCACCCCACCGCCCAGCGCCCCTCGTCCCCCTCACCTCCATCCTCTAACACCCCATCCCCCAACACCTGCCAGAACATTTGCATTTGGCTTCTGGTCATTAACACGCAGCCCCGTTTAGAGCCTTTGCATCTGAACTTCTCCAGGAGACCCGGGCAGGAGGGTCTGATACCAGCACTGGGCACAATGACCAGACCCCCAGCCAAAGTGGGGCCGGGGGTCTTAGCCAGACGTCCTGCAAGCTTTCACCCCACGTCCGCTCATCCGCGTGACCCCGCCTCTCAGCCACAGAAAGCTTCCTTCACGGAAAAGCAGCCCTGGCAGAGCCCTTGCTCCACTCCCCAGGGCCATCTCCCCAGCCCCTGCCACGGGGAGCCACATGTTGCATGAGGAGTACCACGGTGCCATGGTTGGGGGGTCGGCAGTGCAGGGGGACTGCGCCCAGCAATTCTTGGCTCACCACCCTGACACCACCGGGCCCCACTAGCTCCCGCTCTCTGGGTGGCTTTCCCAGCCTTTGCCCTCTGCCAAGAATCTGCTTCCTCCTTCTTATGTAACAGGATCATCAAGCTAATAAGCCACAAACCACGGAGTCCAACAAACGTGTCTTCTCTGTTCCCCACGTCTGCCCCCTTTCCCTCTCTCCGCTGGGCAGCGGCAGGGCCAGCGCGAGCACAAACGCAGCTGCCCACACTGAAACCTGCCAGTGACGCTAGTTCTGGAAAAAGCCGCAGCTTTGTAGAGAAGGGCTCGGGCTTTCCAAGTCCCGCCTTCTCCTGGCCCTGAGGGGTGTGTCAGTGGGGACCTGGGTGGAGGCAATGAAGCTCCTAGGGAGAGGTCCCTGCTTCTGGGGTCCGCGCAGTCTAATCAGACAGGTCCATTTCCTGCTGTCACAAGGCTGAATGTGTTGCAAAAATCCAGGGCTGGTGATGCCCAGAGCAGCGAGGTGGTTCGTCCTCCACTCTCAACTCTGCTTCTAGCCTTTGCCTGGGGATGCGGCGGGGCTGGCAGCCTCGGAGCTCGCGCTGGCTCCGGGGTCCTACCCTCAGCCTCCACGCGCTTTGTCGCTGGGTCTCTCCTGGCCTGAGGAAGTGGAGAGGACTGGGGGTGCTCCCGCTGACCCTCTCTCAGCTCTTCCTGACTCCATCGATAGCCCTGGCCGCGCTGGGCAGATGCCCCGAGGCCGCAAACGTAGTGGGGTTGGCCTGTAGGGGGTCTGGCCCCAAAGCGGTCCCATCTCCGCACCTGCTCCCCCTCAGCTCTGCGGGTGCTGTCATCCTGGACCGAGTTCACAGAAGTGAGAAATGCTGAGCCCTGAGGTACAAGCGGACCTTCCCCGAGTCCCCCTAAATCCACCCCCTGCCGACACACACACCTGTCTCCTTAGGAGGCAGCCACCATTTAGCTGAGTCTGCGGTAGCTTCAGAGGCTGGCACGCTCCCCCACTCCCCAGGGCTGGGTTGGGGTGAGTGGGGAGCCGTCTAAGTCATATGCTGCTTCTTTCCAACTCTGTCCTCGGGGGTGTCCTTCTCGCTAAACGTCACAACTGAATAAATGGGCGCCATGCAGGCGAGAAAACAACTCCCGGAGAGCGCAGGCGTGCAGGAGGCGAGGCTACCGCAGGAGGCCCCGGGGCTGCGCAAAGGCTTGTGGGAGGGGCCCTCGAGCTCGATTTTTGAATCGGACACACTCAAATTCCAATTTTAGGCAAAACCTCTCTGTGTGTCTGAGCCCCACCTTCCTCCTCTCAAACAGCAACAAACAGCCCGCGCCGGGTAGCCGGGCGCTGGGGCTTGGATCCTGTGTGAAGGAGACACCGCATCACAGGAAGGCGCTACATGGTTTTTTAATAAATTACTCTCCTTGGTCACTCGGAGTCTGTCCCATCAGTGTTTGTGGGGACTCTGTGACTCAGTCGGAGCTTCTATAGGCTAAAGAAGACACCCCTTTAAACATTTCCTTGCGTGAAACTGACTACAACTCTGAAGACACCACGCGCCCCGCGCGTCCTGTGGTTTGTAACAGAACTGTGAGGTGAGCAACATCTCCCCACTTTGCAGATGGGAAAACCTAGGTCCTGCCCTGCCGGTGCCCTAGGGGCACCAGTCACTCCTCCCTGCGCTAAAATCCAGCAGACACCACAAGATTCAAAACAGGTGGGGCCTCCCTGGTGGCGCAGTGGTTAAGGGCTGCGCTGTGGAGCTGTGAGCAGTGGAGACGCTAGTTCCACACCCGGCAGGGGAGATTCCCACATGGCGCGGCAGACCTCTCCTGCTTCGCCCGCTGCTCCCCTCAGCAGTGTGTTCCAGTCAATCTGCCTGTTCTGCTCCCCGCTCTGTCTCTGGCGAACCCTCTGGCCGCCCCACACCTCTGGCCTGTACCCCAGCCTGTATGCATAAATAAATAAATCTTAAAAAAAAAAAAAAGATTCAAAACAGGTGGAGCTGCGGAGCCACCAGCGCCCATGCGGACTTTCAGCGCCAGGCAGCCAAACGTTTGCGAAGGGACTGACGCGAACTTAGACCCGCGAGGAATCCACGCCCGCTCCAGCCCGCCGCGGCCTCCCAGCTGGTCCCTCCATCCCGCACCATCGCCCCCTGCGAGCACATCCAGAAGCATCTCTGCTTCACTGCTTCCCGGGTGCGGGACCTGAGCACACATGTTTTTTATTTATCAAAGTGAGATCACGTCTCCTCGCGCCCAGGGAGGCCCCTGCTGTGTCTCCTCCACAGGTCCTGGAAATCGGAGTGCTCACAGAGGGGGTGCCACTCACACTGAACCCAAACACTCCAGGTATGTTAGCAGCAGCTCGGAAAACTCCCGAAATGCTCTTGCCTTGATGGGGAACGCTGCTACCATCAGCCTCGCCTTACAGGTGAGGGAAGGGTGGCACAGAGAGCTTCAAAACCTCCTGCAGGTACCCACAGCTCCTGAGAGGTGAAGCAGGATTTGAACCCAGGGAATCTCATCACAGCTTTTTGGTCTGGAAGGAGTGAGGGCTCCCTGGGAGCTCGCGGGGCTGATGGGTAGGAGAGAGTCGGGCCTGGCCTTGCTCACCTGACCCTTCCGTGGGCGAGTCCACCCTCAGAGTCCTCGTCTGGTCGCAGGCAGTGTCATCTCAGCAGTCCAGGCCCTGGGCGCTGCGCTCTGCTGTGGCATTAACACTGGGGTAACGCTCTGCTCGCTTAAATGGCCTCCACCACCCTCAGAATAAATCACAGCTGCCCCCAAGGCCTCGGAGGCTTTGACGCAGCCCTGGCCTCCGGAGTAGAAACGGAAGGAAGCGGGAGCAGAGGAAGAGCAGGAGGCCCGAGGCGAGAGCAGGAGGCGGCAGGCGCCAGCTCCAGGTGCCGTTGGAGCAGGTACCGCCTCCCAGCAGGGGGTGGTCCTGCCTGAGGAGTCCCCCGGAGATGGGGGGCGGAGCCTCTCTGGGCCCCGCCTGCTATGTGGGGGCCTCGGTGGATCAGGGGTGCATCCTGCCTTCACCGGTCTGTAGATGTGTGACCTTGAACACGTCACTTCAAACCCCGAACCTCTATCTCCCCTTGGCAAAAACAAAGCAGAAAACTGTTGTCTAACAGAGCTTTGTGGGGGAGGCTGCGCACGTGGCCGGCTCAGAGGTGATGCTCAGTGTTTCCCGTCCTCTCGAGCCCTTCTTTGTGGACCTCGCTTCTAGCACGGTTCTGTGCCCGGAATGATCCCTCCAGAAGTATTTGGGGTGAAAGCAAAAAAAATTAAATAAATAAAAAGGAAGCGAAGTTTTCTCATCCCCAGTCCCGTTCCGGGGTCTGGGGTCTGCTCTCCGGGGTTGCTGCGTTGGCCGTGCCCGGGGAAGCATTGCTCCCGGCAGATTCCAGCAGTTTCCAGAATGAATGGAAGGTGGCTGTGCTGCCCGGGGTGAGGCAATGTCTGTTATTTGAATTAAGTGGACAAGTAAACACGGAGTTTATACTATAAATAACGCCAGAGACGTTTCCTCATCAGGCACCTGCTTGTTGTGAAAGTCGCGCTCCGCTAGGCCTTCACCCCCGGGCCGTGTGCCCCTCTCTGCAGGAGCCGCTGCCGCCTCCCATCACGGGACCAGGCTTGGAACTGGGCATGGAGTCTGCACCTGGGGTGCCGCACCCCACGGGCCCTGAGGGCAGCGTGGACTCCGGGGGCCCTACGGTCCGGGCGCGCTGGCCGGCACGTCGGCGGGGCGTCCTGTGCCTCCTCGGCCCCCAGGCGAATGTTGCACAACCCGTGTGTGCTCTGAAGGGGCATCACAGGCCGGGAAGTGCGTGGAGCTTGAAATTCTACAAAACCACAGGGGAGGTCGAGGTCACGAGACAGGTTGTTCCAGAGGAGAGGGGGGCGGCGGGGGGGGGGGGGGGGGAGGAAGAAAAGTCTTGGCTTAACGATTAAAAAAATCAAGTGGGAAAAACGACTTTTCTGTCTACACCTACGTTCCTCTTATTTGCCTTTGAAGGAAACAATCAACGATAATTTGTCTACACAATTATCGCATTTATCATTACAAGAATTAAAATATCACAGTAATATCCGGACCGAATCGCAGGCATTGAGGAAGAAACAGCCAGACAGAGAAGACAGGCAAGGGCTGAGGGCAACAGCGGCTGAGAAGGCCCAGACGCGAGCACAGAGCAGCTGGGGCAGCTGCGCCCGCTCAGTTTTTATTTATTTGGGACTTACTTTTACTCTTTTCTTCGCCCCTATGTTTCACCCTCTGCCTCAGCTAGTCCGGCCGCTGTCTGTGCTGATCTGTTTCCAAGTTGATACTTGATTCTTTGGACTCCAATTCCAAGTCCAATTCTTTGGACTTCCTTCCTTCCTTCCCTCCTTTCTCCTTCCTTCCTTCCCTCCCTCCCTCCCCCCTTCCCCCCTCCCCTCCCTCCCTCCTTCTTTCCTTCCCCAAAGAAGGGCTGGAGAGGACAGGAAACACTGAGCATCACCTCTGAGCCGGCCACGTGCGCAGCCTCCCCCACAAAGCTCTGTTAGACAACAGTTTTCTGCTTTGTTTTTGCCAAGGGGAGATAGAGGTTCGGGGTTTGAAGTGACGTGTTCAAGTTCACACATCTACACACATCTTCCTTCCCTCCCTCCCCCTTCTCCTTCCTTCCTTCCTCCCTCCCTCCCTCCCTTCCTTCCTTCTCTCCTCCTTCCCACCTCCCCTCCCTTCATTCTTTCATTCATTCTATAAGCCTAAGTGTCTACTGCATGGCCCTCATCTTTGAGGCACTATGGCAGGTAATGAAGGCACACACAAGAACAGTATCTCTTCGAGGACCTCAAGGAAACCAGCCTGTCATTTACATGAGCAAGCCTATCGGTCTTTCCCTGTTCATATCCGGGAGCCAGTCTGGAGTCCCGCCGAGTGCTAGTAACTGGAGACTCGGTGAATGAGCAGGCGTGGACGTCCGGCTCCAGAGGGCTCTGCGGCCTCCACGTGGAGTGGGCCATGGGATGGCTGAGTTCGTGAAGACGCCAAGAAGAGGGTCGCGGGAAATTACGGCCTGTGAAAGATTTTCTTCTCCTAATTTGCCCACCTTCCTGTAAGCACTTAACTGTCAATTTCTGGAACAGAGTTTGGTTACCCATGGCAACGTCTGAAGTAAGTAATAAAGAGCAGAGGAAAGAGCCCGCTCACACCCTTCCGTGCAATGGCCCCCGTGCCCGCAGAGCGAGGTGGTCGGGAACATGAAATGAGGTCCTGGTTAATTAGACCGGCTCTAGTGCTTCGTCACTGGGTGGGGGTGTTCATTTGGAGGGAATCTCTAAAATAGGTTTTTCATGTTGCCCTGGAATTTTCAAAATGTGTTATTTGAAAAAACTAAGTTATTTATAATTTGAGGAGGAAAAAAATACATTTTTTTTTTTAGTTCTACAAAATAAATTCTTGTCCTCTCTTCTGTCCAAATGAACTCCCAACCTCTTGACAAGACCTGCAAGTGCTTCTGTGGCCAGAGCTTGGCCATCTTGCCACCCTTCTGCCTCTCCTCCTCCGGCCTTTGTTTTATGGAAAAGCTGTCCCAGCCCCTGGAGACTCTCTTCGCTTTCCCCTGGGTCATGCCATGTTACCTTTTTTTCTGCCTGGACATCCTCTCTTCTCCTACCTCGCTCCCCTTCCCAGGTCCTCCTATCCTTACTACTTACTGCCACTTCCCCCTTAGGGTTCAGATGAGATCTGCTCTCCCAGGAATTTTCTTACTCACAAGCCCCCAGATCTTGCCGTGGTTCCCATCATCTCCTCTGACCCCATCAGAGCCCCAACAATATGCTGCCTTCATCCCTCGGTGAGACAACTCTTCCCCACTGGCGTTTTCCCCAAACAGCGTTTTCTGAGTTTATTCCCAGGACCCAATAAATATTAGCTGCATGAGTGAATGCACCAGGATCCCCAGGGAACAACATTTGTGTTGGAAAGAATTGCGTCTGTGTGCTGCTCTACACAACACACCAGCCCAGAGCTCACGGGCATGAGCCGGTCAGTCGCCCGCCCACACGCCCAGCTCCGCATGCGGCAGTGGTGGCTCTGCTCCTGTGAGGTGGAGCCACTGGCTTCCAGGCCTCTCATTTATTTGGGACCAGCGCCACCTGGGGCAGGCTTTCCTCATGGAAATGGTCCACGTGCACGAGGCAGAGGTACCCACGCCGGGGCATTTCAAGCCTCTGCTTGTTTGATGTCTATTAACATCCACTCTCAAAAGAGGGCAAATGGCCAAGTGCAACATTAATGGGTAAGAAATATGCCCTATAGTCACGCTGAGAACAAATATCAGCTCCACAGTAATCTGAGCCATCAGATCATGAAGGACCAATTTTTGATCCAGCGGACATTTACTCAACAGAATTGGTCTTTTCCCCGCAGGCAATTAGTAAGCAAAGTTCACTTACAATACATTGTGGTAGGTTGCTTGTGTAATACATAATTAGAAAACACATTTGGCCATCAGAACCATTCGAGGAAGATAAAACAGGCACACAAATTATTATTCTATAAGAAACTATAGTAAATGCTTAGTAAAGACTAAATATCATCGTGGAAATAGAGGAAGACTTTAGTATCAGCTAGGTCAGGCTCCATCGCTTGCTAGCTCTGTGATTGTGGGTCATTGTTTAAATTCTCGGTGCTGTAAAATGCACCTGATAACAGTATCTGCCCCATAGCATGGCCACAGGGTGAAGTGACGCACGGCTCCTGTGAGGCCTGGCACAGAGCGGGCACTCCATGCACGTCCAACCTCTCTTTGCCTCCTTCTGCTCTATTGTGCCCTTGTTAAGCCCAGCTGCAGGGTGCCCAGCCCATTGTCTGCAAGAAGCGATGGCTGGGGCCTCCCTGGTGGCGCAGGGGTTATATCTCAGCCTATGAAGCTATGGGCAGCCACTGCAGCAAGAGCTTGGTTCCCGGCCAGGGAGCTTCCCACATGGCGCAGCAGACCTCTCCTGCCTCCCCGCTGCTCCCCTCAGCAGTGTATTTCAGTGGATCCGCCTGCTCTGCTCCCCCCTCTCTCTGGGGAATCCTCTCACCCTCCCATACCTCTGGCCTACACCCCAGCTTTTGTGTGCATAAATAAATACATATATAAAAAAAACTCACAGTGGCCTTGGTTGTTGCACCTCCCTCCCCAGCCCAGTCCTCCCAGTGGTAAGTATTTTCATCATGGTAATTGTGGCTATTGAGTAACATAAACCCCCAGGACAAACCAGCTTGAAAAACAACCACCAAACGTTACTATTTCCTCTCTGATGAGTCCAGAAGAGAGCAGGCCCCAGGTACCAGGCTCCGGAACCACTTCACAATCATTTTCTTGGCTTTTTTTTAACTCCATCCTTCCCGAGCCAGTGGCATTAGCACACTGGCTGCCAGCTGGCTACAAGAACCTGGGGCATCGTTATGTAGAAAATGGCAGCCCGGCCTTCCTTGAGGGGAATTACCGCCTCTTGCATCTTGCTCTGAGGACTGAGGACGCCCTCAATAGCTACTGCCTGATGCTTCATCTGCTCGCAGGTCCATTCTGAAACCACTGACCAGCCAAGAATGCGGGTTTATTGTGTGTGGTTTAGAGCAACCAACCACTACTCTGGATCCCATTTCTTTGACAATAAAATCTAATAGCCCCGTGAATGTGGCCTCCTCTACACCTTGAGCTTGTCCCTGCCCATGTTACTGCCTCGATTAAGACCTCAGGGATTTCTCTCAGGAACTAGTCATTTCTGCCCTACTGATTTTTATACCTCGGACAGGACAGCCCATCTCAATTTCTCTTCCTGCCTCCACAAAGACGTCATTCACCGTAACTCACTCTCCTCTCAGGAAACTTTCACGCTTTCTTATGGGTTGAGAACACACAACTGGGCATTCGGACTCTGCCAAAATTTCACAAAGTTCCCTTTTCCACTGGTATCTTCTGCTAATCCTGTTTCTATGGTGCTGTATTAGTTTCCATTAACAAGGCACGAAACTAACCTGTTCTTCACATGACCCAAATTATGCTGCACAATTCCCCGCGAGGTAAGAAGTGTCCTCATCACCTCATTATAAAAGTTATAAAAGTGGGAAGATTAGAATCAGGCCCACCAAGTACTTTGCCTATTGTCAGCCACAGACTCGTATGGGTGAAGCTTGGAGCGGCAGCCCCTGGTGCCCAAAGCCTTTACTCCTAACTCCGTGTGGGGTCACTTCCTCTTGCTTCCACTGAAACTGCACAGTCAAGCCATCCACATCTATGCTTAAAGTCCTTGAGCAATCTCAGTAAAGTCATGTCTTCAAGGTTTACAGAAGTTGTCACCACTGCCCAGAATGTTCACCTCTCTCCAAGTGGCTTCAAAGGCCTTCTTTCACTGCTCTTCGCACTGCCAACCCCAGTCCCAGCCTCTTAGCCCTCCCCCATGATAAGCAAATTGACCTTGACCATCATATCAGCCCCTGGCTCCAGTGCAGCCACTCCCTTGTGCAGGGACTTCCCTTTCTCTGACTGTTGTTGGTTGCACAGCATTGTGGCCCATATAGTTTATATTTATCTGAAATCACCAAAATATTTGTTGAGAAGACTCTGGCTGCACTGCTGGCATATCATATGAGTAAGGTGAGAAGGCCTAGTTGTTACCCTCGAGGAGCTTATGTTCTAGGGTGGGAGCAGACTTACCAGTAACTTCAAGAAAAGAGAAATGACGTGCAGGGTCCAAGATGCAAGGCAAACGTTTCTGTGGGAGAGTCGATTTCAGCCATGTGCCCACCGATTCATAACAGCATCGTTTATTGATCCCTGACGGGTGAGCCCAGAACTTTGCATGTACTTTTTCATAAGCATTAGGGGTGCAAGGTTTCCACCTAGAGGGGAAATACCATTAAAGTATTCTGAATTCTCTCCACCCCCACACCCAGCCCGACCCAAGGACAAAGCGTCATTTCATAGAATCGACAGGAGAAACCAGACCAATTTCAGGCCCTCCCTCTCCCTCTTGTGAACAGCTTACCTGCAGAGTCCATATTCTTTACTGTTCTCAACCAGCTGGGGAGCCCAGTCTATCACGTGCTAACAGCATCACACGTCAATTGTATGTTATGGCTCTGTGTCCTTCATGGTCCAGAACCTTCTCTGATGCTGCAGAAGCCTTCTTAGCCTGAGTACCAGTGTGACCAGGGCTGGGAGACCAGGCATGATCTTTGGAAAGTCACACCCAAAGCAGCCAGGACCTTGCAAACGATGCTCCATCTCCACGCCCCTCATGGAGGAATCCGGGGAGAAGGGACATGTCCCAGCAGATCTGAGTCCTGTTAAGCATCGTGATGAAACATCAAATACATCTCCTCTCTTCTCTTTCTCCCCTTCCCTACTTCCTCATTTCTTCCTGGGAGAACCTCCCAAATAAACTACCTGAACTCATGCCAGGCTCTGCTCTTAAGAGAAGTCAAATTAAGACAGATGACATGAAGATGTGGTTTTTACCCACCGCTCAGCACCCTAGTGCTGGAGTATTCATTCCACGCCAAGAGGACCCTCTCCAAGAACATCTGAAAAATAGCCTGACTGGCCCATCTTGAGTGTCATGACCAGGGTGTCAAAATATGTGTGTTACCAAGGTTGAGTCACAGAAGTTGAGTGGAGATTGTGGTGGTCCCACCGATGTCACATATGCAGGTAGGCAGAGTATGTTTCCATGGAAAACCAGAGCTAGATCACTAAGAGTGGGAAGAGTAAATGCTCAACAGATTAAACAACAGACACCCACTGAGAAAGTCCCCAAAGTCCCTTCATCTATGGTGCTCCAGGTGACTGACAGCAGAAAGGAGTAAAGGGGACACAGCATTTTTACCAAGGGAGTGATGTCATTGCCTGTTGGGGTTGGAAAGAACATGGAAAATGATTTCACCCAAACTTCTCAAGCTATTGGAAAAGAAGTTCACAGAGAGTTTAAGCCCATTTGCTTGAAGTTGCCTAGCCAACCATTGGCAGCTGGATCGGAAACTCAAGATTCCAACCTCCAGGACTGGGCTAGTAGCACTGAAAAATTCAAGGAGCTTCTGATGGTCCATTCCCCCTACTGTTTCCTCAGTGAGCCTGAGTCTGAATTGCAAGGACTGCACAACAGTGCTTCAAAGACACTACATTGGTATAAAAACAATGGGCTTGGTTCTAAGACAGATCCCTCCCTGGATTTACCATTCAGCCCATTAAAGTAATCTGTGTCTACAAGGAAAAATGTGGACTCTTGATTTGCTTAACTTATAAGACTATTTCTTTTCACACAGATGTGGGAGGATCCCTGACTCCATTCTCCAACTCTCTGTTTTTATCGGGATTTAGGAAATAGTAGAAAAAGAAAGGACTGAAAGGAGAGAAGAGCAGGTCATGGGTGTTTGCAAACAGAAGAGGGACTGTCAGGACAGGTAAGAGGTGGACTGACTGGGAAGCAGGAGCAGGTAGAGGTGGGGAGCTGGAGATAAGAACTGTTGGGGTGAGGCCTCTGCTTCTGCAGGAAGGACAAAGAAACTGAGCTGAATAAATAAATAAGACAGAGAGGACCAGATTAGGGGCAAAATACAATATAAATATGAACATCCTTGACAACATAGAGTTGCCTGCAGAATGAGGCTACGGGGGCGGAAGGGAGGAGTAGAGGCAAGGAAAGGAGCCGCTAATTTAAGAGACACTATCAAAAGAAACAGAAAAGAGTTTAAGCTTATTATTAGAGTTATAAAGGCAACTGACAGAATTTAAAGCTTAGCATCGTACTATCAAATGCTGGGAAGAGGATGGGGTGAGAAGGGAGGAAAACAATAAATCAAGAAACAGAGTTTCAAGTGTAGTGTCTAGAGTTATGGAGACCAACAACAGAACAAATAAAAGCAGGAGAGGTATGAAAAGCAGCTGCTTCTGAGTAGTGGCAGTAAGAGTGGGAGGGAGGAGTATTCAACTCCACTGGCAGTTTTTTGACTCAATTTGAATCATTACCACTGCTATGACATTTGGAAAGCAAACCCCATGCTTCGGTCATCACCCCCTTCACATGAACCATGTGCCTACTCTGTGCCAGGCCCTCCACTAGGGTTGGGCTAGTTAGAGAATAAAAACAACAGAACAAAATTTAAGTATTAGAGTGGAACTCTTTCCAGTTGGGAGAAATACAAGAAGATCATGGGACAGACTTTCCAAAGAGGTAAAATTAGAGGTGAATATTGAAAGATGACAACCTGGTCAACAAGCAAACAACACAAGAAGGATGCTGGAAAAGAAGAGACCCAGAAGCCCAGAATTCCAGAAGCAGAGAAAACAATGGAATCTTGAAGCAACCATAAAGAGTACAACTTTGCTGGTGGCCTTGGTGCTGGATTATGAGAAATCAGGAAGGGCTTTGGCTTGTATTCTGCAGACCAGGGATCACAAACTCAAATGCACAGACTGTTAGTTGGACAGATAATGAAAATAAGAGAAGAGGGAGGGAAAAGAGGTGGTGGATGAGATTTGGACTGTGGGCTGCTCCAACCCAGATTGGGAAGTTTCCCAGTTTTTGAGAAAATACTAGAAATCAAGATTTGTATTGATTTGAAAATGTCAGCAACTATATTAGTCAGGCTCTACTAGGCGACGCTGTGATAACAAAGGAGCCCCAAGGCTCAGGGGTGAGACAAGAGACAAAAGTTCAGAAGTAAACCCAGTGAATCAAAAAGTCACAATTAGTATAAGTTGATAGTGCCCACGCCAAAAAAAGACAATTTGCACACCAGGTCCACTCTAATCAAAACGAGGAAGGAGGCTCAGAGGTGCATTGTTATAAAGCAACTTCTGTAGTGAAAAGGTAGAGACTTATTCTTCAGTGGTTGTGTATAATACTAGAATGTTCTTAAATGAGCGGGAATGGGTCAGTGGTTACCTGAGGGAACAGTTTAAGATTTGCTTTTGATTTCCAGAGGCATAAACAAGAAATGACCTGGGTCAAGTTAGTCCTGCAAAATAAAACAAATTAAGCTTTGCTTGTGTGACTAAACTGGCTTAGATTGCTCAGGGAATTTTCAAGGCTGGCTTCCTTTTTGAAAAAACACAATAATGGTTTATTTATCATCCAAAGCAAGTCCAACATGGACTCTCTCTCATCCTTTTTTGTGCCCATGTCAGCATGTCCATTTGCGGTCTTCAAGGTTGCTGACGCAGGAGGGGAGCAGGTACATCCAAGGACTGCCGAGTCTTGTCCTCAGTCTGACTTAAGGGAGAGAGGAAGTTGTCACAACACACACCAGTGTTTGATGAGCACTTAACCATGTCTGTCCTGGAAACTAATGCCCATTTTATTCTTAAATATAATTGATCCTATTTATAATGCTTGGTTGGGGCAGGGAGGAGGCAGTTTAAGAAGTTCTCTCCCATATTCAAGGATCAAAGACTTTTTTTTTCATGAAGTTGTCTAGGTTTACAATAGTATCTAAGTCTCAGGAGCACACCCTCATCACCTGACATGTGTACATACCACACCCCACAAAGTATACAAGATTCTTAAGAAAAAACTAGTTTTTTCCTTTTACAAAAAATAATTCCAGGAAGACACAATGGTAGAAGGACCTTTCTGAAATCACCTTGAGGAGAGATATGGAGGACCCAAAACAGGACAGGAAACAGCACGGAGAGAAGAGAGAAGGTACTTAGGGATGCTCTTACCACGTTTACAAATGAGTAGGAGTCGTCACACATCTCTGTGTTGCTCAAGGTTGCGAACTAATAAGCAGCTGCCCATATCCTTCCTCTGAGTCCAGCACTCTCTTTCCTGCAGTGGTGGAATGGCAAAAAGGCAAACTAATGGAAATATAAAATCTTTGACTTTGAGAATTAGGCTTTGGGGAGCTTACCTAATGCAAACACTCAATGCCATCGGATTTTATTCATAACTGATTCTAAATGTGAACCCTCTCAAAGATATTACTTTCATCTTAACTTATAAGACCTGCCAATGGGTAAACATCAAACAGATAATGTATTCATTTTTTAACCTTGATTTACAGTCTTTTCCTATTACCTTCTGGGAAATCCTCAGCTTAAGAAAGAAATGTTTTTATCTTTCTCACCTCTAAACGTGTCCTACTGCTGGAACAGGAAGCATTCTAATCAGTGTGGCTCCAGCCATCTGTGATGAGATTTCTTTGGGAGAATTCACCTCAGTCTCTAATGCTCAGAAGTAGTTAATCCACTTGAGCCCAAAGTAGAAGGAAAACTGTTGAGAAGGACCGTGTGTGTGTGTGTGTGTGTGTGTGTGTGTGTATGTGTGTAGATGGATTAAAGGGAGCACTGCTTGTTTTCCCTGAAGCTTCAGAAAGTGCCAACACATTCCATTTGTATAAGGACACATTAAGAATAATGTTAAACAAAAGTTATAATATCCATTCTATCCAGACTTTATAACAAGTACTGGATTGGTCACTGTCCATGGTTGTTCTGGTTCCTCTGCCCTCTTTCCACATGTGATGGTTAATGCTATACCCATTTTACAAACCAGCAAACTGAGGCCAGATAGATGCCAAATCACAGCAGCCAGAGAATCCTTGTTATTTAAAACCAAAGTTTGTTTCCATTTTTGTTCTTTCTGAGATTTTACACAAATCTTGTATTTGGATTCAACAGATGTTCGTCAAATACTTACCATGAACCCCGAACTCTGACACAATTTTATCCTTAAAATAACCCTAGTATTGTTTGAGGTCAATATTGTTTGACTTATGGCACCAGGAAATGCAAAATCAGGAGGATGAAATGCCTGCATTGGGGTCTCAGTGTCCGAGGAGACCCTGACAAGTACCCGACCTTCTGGGCCTCTTCATTTTGGCGTTTTTCTGCTCTCTTTGGAGAAATCATCCTGGTAACAAGTCTTTACAGATTTCCTGGTCTATTTTTGCTTTTATCTCCATCTAGAGGATCTACTAAATGAGGATATTTGGGAGGAAACTTATTAATCATAACCATTTGGGAAGATGCATATCACCAGAGTGTATTCCTACGAAAACAGCAATGCTGTTACATAACAGATGTAATGTGTGTATTAACAGAATCTCCAGTGTACTGATGTCCTTTAAGGCAAGACTTTGGAAAAACTAAGTAGGTCTGTGTGTGAGGTTGGTCTTGGGCCATCTTTGTTAGGAGAGTTTGAGCTAACACCTGAAGCTTTATGATTCTCACATCTAAATGCTATTGTTAGAACATCATCCAAACAGATCACACATCTGGATGATTTATTCATGATGTTGAAAGCCCAATAAAAAAATACTACCAGTATAGGGGCCTCCCTGGTGACGCAGTGGTTAAGCGCTGTGCTATGGAGCTGTGGGCAGCAGCGATGCGAGTTCGACGCCCAGCCGGGGAGAATCCCACATGGCGAGGCAGACCTCTCCTGCCTCGCCCGCTGCTCTCCTCAGCAGTATATTTCTGATCTGCCTGTTCTGCTCCCCACTCTGTCTCTGGTGAAGTCTCTCGCCACCCCACACCTCTGGCCGGTACCTCAGCTTGTATGCATAAATAAATAAATAAATCTTTAAAAAAAAACTACTAGTATAAAGAAGCAGGAAAATGAAACCCATAAGCAAGACATAAAGTGGACCACAGCGACAGTCCTGGGTAATTCAGATGCTGGGATGAACAGACAAGAATGCGGAAACAGCTACTGCAACTCCGTTCATGGAGGGGTGAACGTGTGAGTAAATGGATGGGAGATCTTAGCACAGAAATGATAATGAGAGAAAAAAGCCAAATGAAAAATCTAGAATGGAAAAGTACAATATCAGAAGCAAAAAATTCACCAGTTATACGGAAATTTTTGCCTACTTATTAGACCTAATATTCAGAAAAGGGTGATAAAATCTCCAATTATAATTAAAGTATACCTTTTAACTTCAATAGTATCATATTTTGCTTATAAATTTGAGATTCTATTATTAGATGCATAACTGTGAAGTTTAATTTTAGGTCAGCTGACTGGACCATGGGGTACACAACTATTTGATCAAGTATAATTCCGGGTGTTACTGTGAGCACTTGTGATTCCAACTACTCATCTAGGTGTTTTGTGATGACTTTAACATTTAGATGTGCTCCCCACTATGGGTGGACCACATCTAATCAGGTGAAGGTCTCAATAGAACGCAAAGACTGACCCATTCTTGAATAAGGTGGAATTCTTCCCACATGATTGCCTTTAAGCTGGGTCATCAGTTGTTTCCTGTCTTTGGACTCAAACTAAAACATGGGCTCTTGCTGAAACTTGAGCCCCTGGTCCCCAACATATAGTCCTTTCAGGGACTTTTTTATGTATCTCTGCAAAAACCCAACTTGTGATTAATCACAGAGATCTGTAGCCTTATAAAAAAATAAAATAATCAATGTTCTAGATACCAATCACTCTCAAACTTTATTGTGGATGACCATTACCTGCTGAGCTCAGATACTGAGAAATTAGCAAGTTCTGGGCTCAGTCCCTAGAGATTTTATTCAGCAGATCTGGGACACAACTTAAGAACTGACTTTCTCAACAACTCAGCTGATGACGATGTATCAGCCCCTGAGTCACACTTTCATAGCATGTTCTCTGCAGCAATTTAAATTCCTTCAAAATCAGTAATGAAAAGTACATCTTGAGCAAACAAAAAACTGAAGGCAATATCTAAAAATTTAAAAATACTCTCCTCATAGGTTACTCATAGGTTATGAAAAATATCTCAAAGAAAATTACAAAATATTTTCAATAAACTATGAAATCACTAAATCAAAGCCTCAAAGATTTAATTAATGTGATATTTAGAAACAAATACATAGTTTAATCTGTATATATTTATGAAAACCAAGGTTATGAGAATGAAATGAGTTATTGGTTCAATTCAAGAAGCCGGGAACAAACAAGTAGTTCGACTTCTGGTAATAAGGAGTTGGTTTAGAGAAGTCCAAAATTCCTGCTGAGAACAGGGAGAATAAATGGATAAAATACAAAAATAAGTCATTTGAATGTACCAAAGCACCACTGAGGGAGCTAGAACTTGGGCCAAGGAGAGAAGGGAAATATACTGAAGTAAGTTTGACATCCTGTGTCATATTTTCCTGCAAGTCACTGGCAGATTTCTAAGGAGGCCTTGAAACATTTCTAAGTATTCCACTTAAAAGGCTGAGAAGTTGAACAAAAAGAGAATGCTAAAGGGCACAGAAACTGAACATAATTTTGGTACTCTCTTGAGTCTAGAAAGAATAACATGGCTTTATGGTTACCGCAGTAGCAATATTGGATAATCAAAGATGCCACCGAATAGAAAAATGCAGAGAACAAGCCTACTGGTGTCGGTCGCTTTATCACCCAAGACATTTGCTTATTAATAAGTGAAGGAAGCCAAGAGACTGTAGCCAGGTAACGGCAGAGCTGAACAGCTAAACAGAGCTCATGTTGGGGATACAGCATTTAGAGGAAACTGATAAATAGTCCCGATGTTCTCTAACGACTTCTAACAAACATGTATTCTAAGAACAAGGACAAAGAAATAAATCAGGTTGTATTTATAAAGAATAAAACCGAGTTCCAGACCAATTAAATGGATTGATTATTGATTATGGTAAACTCATAACCTATTCGACACACACAGAACGCTGTTCCCAGCGACTGCAGAAAACACAACCTTTTCAAGTGTCTGTCTGATACCTCCAAAATTAATCAAAGGACAGACAATAGAGTAGCCTTAGTGAATTTCAAAAATCAGCATAATTTAGCATCTATTCTCTGACCACATCGGAAACAAGTTAGAATGCAATACTAGAAAGAGAAAAGGCATCCTTACATATTTAGAAATTAAGACAAACATAAATAATTCATGGGTCGATACAATAATCCTCAGGGAAATTAGAAAATATTTTGACCTGAGTGATAATGAAAATATGTCTGTCAAACCTTGTGAGATGTAAAGTATACTTACAGCTAAATCTATTACTCTAAAATCATGTATCTGAAAAGATGAAAGCTGGAAATTCAGGAATCTAAATGTCATCTCATGAAGCTTGAAAAATAATGGAAAATTAAAAGTTCTCATAAAAGAAAAACTTGTCAATCAAAGCAAAAACTAACAAGATAGAAAATAAATACATAGGAGGGAAAATCAAGAGACTGAAGCTAATTATTTGAAATGAATAATGAAATTGATAAACATTTTGCAAAACTGATCAAGAAAAGGATGTTGGTACAAATTACAAATCTCAAGAACTTAAAAGGGATTTCACTGCAAATGGAACAGACTGACAGCAGAATAGTGTTACAGAGAGGGAAGAAGGGGGCAAGGACCGTACAAGGGCCAACTGGTGGGAGGTGGGGATGACTGAACATCAGAGGTGGGTTTGGGGCGATCTGCACAGGTGTTGAGGTGAGAAATGGCACCCTCCAAGCCACCCCTTCCCCTCAGCCTAAATGTTTGTTTTTGGGTTTGCCTGCTTTTTTCTTTCTTTGTATTCCACAAATAAGTGAAATCATAGGGTTTTGCCTTTTTCCTTGTGAAGGTCCTTTTGAGATATTTCTATTGAAATCAGGAGACTGAGGAAAGAAAAATGACCCTCCATCCACCCTTGGGTGGGCTTTATCCAAGCAGTTGAAGAACCCAAGAGAAACAGCCCAGGCCCTCGGCCAGAAAGTAGTCTGCCCGTCTGGGGCTGCGTCGTCCAAAGCCCGCTCCCCAGGGAAGCCTGGCCCTCCATTCTGCGCGGCACATTTTGGACTTGTCAGTGCTCATAATCGTTATGAGTCAATTTCTTAAAATCTATCTCCCCACACCCAGTTCTGTATCCCTGGAGAAGCCCGACGGGTGCACTATGACATCACTTAACACTCACAACCCCTCACAAGGGCCTCTGTGTCTCACAAAGTCATTGAGGCTGAGGGAGTTTCAGTTTCTTGCATCGTGAACCCGGCAGATGTTGGACTGTCCATCCTACTGATGGCCAGCATTCGCCTCCCCCGGGGTGACCAACTCTTCTGGTTTGCCCGACTGTGCCAGTTATAGGAAAGGGGGCACCTTCAGTCCCAGCTCACCCCTTCTCTCTAGGGCTGGGGAACTGGACTTCCTGCCCCTCCGCAAGGCCATGTGGCCACTCAGTGTGAGCAGTAGGGACCACCTGCACGAACCACGAGCACGGAACCACCAGCGCAGCTCTCCAGCTCTCTCCCCCGCCAAGGTGAAGGTTGGTGACTGGGTTGAAGTGGACGGAAATGGCGGCCACCTTGGTCCCGGCCCAGGAACATCTCCCAAAGCAGCTCTAGCTGACTCTGCGTGAAGCCTCTGAGGTTTCGTGTCTGTTCCTTCAGACCTTCTGCTGATCTCGAGTAGCATAGTGGGAGTCTCTATAATTTTTCCATAGCTACCCTGTAATCAAGAAAAGGCAGTTTTGTTTGTTTTAAGTAGATCTGTTGAGGAAGGAAACTTGTTTATTTTTACCTACAGAGAGTGGGACTGGTAGAAACACACAAGGAGACGGGGGGCGGAGGGCCTGGGGTGGAGGGTGCGGTCAGAGGAGGGAGGTGGGAGAGCAGGAACTGGGCATCTGGGGCAGTAAGAGACGTGCCCTGTTGGGGTGGGGGAGAACGTGCCACAGATGCCCTGAGCCCAGATGGGGGTTGGGGGAGGGAACCCAAAGTGTAAAACCCGGAGTAATTCTTTTCTCTCTCAAAACATCCAGAGTAAAGGCCCGAGCCATGTACTCGTGAAATTTATGTCATGGTTGTGGGAATCCTCCTTGATATCATCACAGTACGCCCCGAGATTCCTTCTGTCACCCGCAGGCACAGGAGAAATCCGAGCGCGGCGAAGACAGCACAGTTGAGGGAGCACGAAAATCTGCCTTAGGGTTTTGGTCGATAGACTCCGCTGTGGCCATGAATGACTTTGTAGAGTTTTTGATTTCTTGCTTAGCTCATGAACCATGTTTGTATCATACGTGACTTGACTTTCAGTTGGTCTGCGGGGACAACTGAATAATGACAAGCAGTAAGTGTTCTTTGCTACAAGTGAGGCGGACAGGAGGGAAAACCGCTCACAGAGAGCCCGCCCAGGTCAACATCGGGGCTCTGTCACCCGACGGTCAAACAAAGGACCCACATCTCAGAGTCATCGCCCATGCAGGTGTCCCTCCGTGTCCCCAACCTCCGTGCCCTCTAGTCTAGAGGCAAGTTTCTTCTGCTGATTGTGCTTTTTAACAATTATCTTAAAATGCAGTTGAAGTTTTCAAAGTCCACACCATAATGTTTGGATACGCAGATTTATTCACGTTGCTCTCCTGGACTTCAGAGTTGAAAGAGTTCTTCTAGAAGAGTCAACACCCTCAGAGGCTGGAATCCTCCAGCCTGCGTCAGACAGCTCCGTCAAACCCGTCAAGCTTGGTGCAAGCACAGTTCCAGGCTCGGGCTGGGGCCAGAAGAGGCCTGTGGCTTATTTTCTACTCCACTATCAGGTTTGTGCTGCAGATTCACCGGGAACAGTTTTGGGGGTCCAAGGAAGAGAAATCAACTCATTCAGCCTAAATTACATGGCAAAGGCATCAAAAAGGAAATCTGGAGCATGAGAACGAACGCAGCAGACACGGCAGGAAGAACACTGCAGGCAGAGAGGAAGCATGTGGAAGGTCTGCGGCTGAAGGAGCCGAGTCCAGTGGATTTGAGAAGGCTGACTACATAGCACAGTGTCCTGGGAAATCTTAAAAATATGGATGCTGGGCCCATTCCCAGGCCCCTTGGCTTTATTAACAGGTAAATTGAGATTTACTTTGTTTAATCGCACCATGTTTTGTTGCAGTAACATTGGTTTACAGCACTATGTATGATTTAGGGGTTCAGGTTCACACATCTTCAGATGTGTGTTCCCACACCTGTCACCTATAACCCTCCACTTAGTCCATTGGGTTCTTTGACCCCATTGTTCCCACCTCCACTTCCCCTACCCCATTCTGATAGCTTCAACCTGCAGTCAGATTTCTAGTTTGCTTTAATTTAGCTTTGTCCGTTCCTTTGTTTCGCTTCTTTATTTTTACATATGTAAACTCCCTCACACGTTCAATAAGGATTGTATATCATTCCTCCCCATCCCCCCCAAAAGTCCCAGATACGAAGAGAAAGTTGAAGACCTTCCTATCCACTCCACTGGTTTTATAAGAATTAAAGAGAACACACGTGCTTGTAAACATATCAACAATTTCTACCCAAGCTCTGTATGGGCTTCTTACAGGGCTGACCGCACAAACCAGGGCCCCTTAAGTATTCACTGATTGGTGCTATTTATTTTAGAGCAGAACCACCCACTCTGAGCAGAATCTGTGTTACTGGTCAACCAAGCTTGGCTTGGTCTTAGCTCATCCAGGCTTCCTTTGCAAAGAGCTGTTCCCACTATGTATTAGTCAGCTCAGGCTGATGTAACAAACATCACCACTAGCCACTGCAAATAACAGAAATGTTCTTTTCTCACAGGTCAAGCTTGCGCTTTCATTGTGAACATATGCAAATCTCTAAGCATATGATTTTAAAAGGATGAATTCTTTTGTTTACTGATGAGCAATCTGCATTTGTATACAAATGTCTTACCCTTAATGTTGGGGTTAGCTATTGTCGAAACACACCTTGAAAGTCTTGCTCAAGCCTGGTGTCAGGTAGTGAGATATGAAATAGGCTCTCTGCACAGATCCACTTGCCTTTTCTTTCCTGTATGATGTGGAGTTTGAAAAGAGAAAACAAAAAATCTTAAGTTATAAAATGCCCCAATCTTCAATACCAGGCTGTGTAAGGCATTAAAGATTCATAATAAGCAACACAAAATAGATAAAGCATTTGGACTCTGGGCTAGACAGACAAAACATATTTCAAACCCTGGCTCCCTCCCAGACTCTGAAAGAATGTGGGAGCTGCATAACTCTCTCAGAGCCTCCGTTTGCCTTACCTGAAAACTGAAGTCACATTATGTTTTTAAAGATTTATTTATGCATACAAGCTGAGGTACAGGCCAGAGGCGTGGGGCAGCGAGACGGTTCACCAGAGACAGAGCAGAGAGCAGAACAGGCGGATCGACAGAAACACACTGCTGAGGGGAGCAGCGGACAAGGCAGGAGAGGTCTACCATGCCATGTGGGATTCTCCCCAGCTGGGTGTCGAACTCGCGTTGCCACTGCCGACAGCTCCACAGCGCAGCACTTAACACTTTGTGGTCTGCTCATGTATTAGTACGTGTTTTTGTCACCAGTATCAGGTGGCCGCTCACGTATTAATACGTGTTCATCTAGTCTCTGGTTTTCACGCCGCGGTGGATTATTTGGAACTATTAGGAGCTATTTCTTGGATCGTACTCAGTCTAGAAGCTTTACACACTGTTTTGGTGCAAGTGTAAGGTGTTTTATGAGAGATATGACAGTTTTTTTAATATCCAGTAGTTCAGGAGTTGTGTGTGTTTTATTGAATGCTTCTACCATTCATGCGGTGGCACAGAAAATGGCCGGCCCCAAGGGCTGGTAAATTTAAAGGGCACCGGCACACAAAGTGTTAACCGCTGTGCCACCAGGGAGGCCCTGAAGTAACATTATTTTTTAAAAAAAGATTTATTTATTTATGCATACAAGCTGGGGTGCAGGCCAGGGTTATGGGACGGTGAGAGGGTTTGCCAGAGACACAGTGGGAAGCAGAACAGGCAGATCGACCGATACGTACCACTGAGGGGAGCAGCGGGAGAGGCAGGAGAGGTCTGCTGTGCCATGTGGGAATCTCCCTGACCAGGCATCGAACTTGCGCCGCCGCAGCTGCTAACAGCTCCACAGCACTGTGCTTAACCCATTGCGCCACCAGGGAGGCCCTGAAAGTAGCATTATTAACTTCACATGTACTATGACGATGGCATGGATTCATTCAGCTTGTACTGAATACTTAACTAGCAGCTCTATTTTAAATATTGGACAATCAGTAAAACATAGGGCACTGCCCAATCAGAATATGCACTTTCATTAAAACAAAACAAAAACAGATCATAGATAAATTTCAGCTGAATACAGCTCTGGCTTGAAGGGGCATAGGTGCAGATGCTGAGAATACAAAAATGAGAGGATCTACGCTTTCCGCACCCAGACACTCAATGTCGCGTGAGAGGGTGTCAGACAGAACGGGCAAGACTGGGATCTAGTTAACACGAGAGAGATGGCAGTGGGGGAAATTAAACCAAAGTCCATTGCTACGTGTCAGGCCAGGAGGGGCCAAAAGGCTGAGTCAGACTAGAATTGACGGCAGACAGCAGCAAGAAGGGAGGAGGACTGGGAAAATGTGGGGGAGACCCCAACCCACATTCAGCTTCGCTGACGACGCAGCCTTGCAGAGGGCTAGATGCAGATGGCCCAGCACGCTTGAGACTTGGCCAAATCTGCCCCCATCAGCTGGCTGCCAGGAGGAAACCAGCAACCACCCCTCCCTTCCCGGCTGACCCCTCCCACACTGATGAGGTCATGTGTTCTGGCTTTGGGCCAGATTTTCTCAAATTAAAATTGCAAAATAGGGGCCAGTCATCACCAGCACGTACATTCACACATGTGAATAAGGTCCACTCTCAAAGAGCAGGAAGCCGCTCATAGTAAACACCCCAGTTACAGCCGGTCTCTTAAAACAAGAAAAACATAGGCACAAGCAAGGCAAGGACCAGCAGCAACACCAAGGCCTGGAATGGGAGCTTCAGACCGGAGCTTCCCAGCAGCACCTGCAGGAAGGTGTCAATTTAAAAGGAACTTATCATTATGTTGGCAAAAGGAAATTGCTTTGATGGAAAAACCACTAGATGCCAGAAACTGATTCCTTTCTATAATCATCTCATCAGCCCCACAGTTTCAAATAGAAGATGGACAATTTATCCAGCATCAGAGCAGTGAAGGAAGAACTAGATGTGACAGGAGAACATCTGAATTATAATGTCTGCTTGCTTTCCACTGCATAGAAGCTGCCGCCTCATAGATATGGTTCAGCTTTGATACAAAGACACCTCACAAAGGCAAGTCCAGCTATTCTGTTTTCATCTCAGCCACACTCAGAAGTCTGTTTATTAAATGCCTGAACTCTCCAAACATCCACTGGGTTTCCATCACACGCCTAAGGAATATCGGAACGAATGAGACAGAATGAGCCCCTGTCCTCATCAAACTTAAATTTTAGTGCAGGGAGAGACAGCATGACTATATTATCAGAGCAGGTACCAAGCATACTTCTTCTGATAATGGCAAATATGATCAAGATGATGATGATGATGAAGATGAAGATGATACTGATGATGGTGGTGCTGCTGATGGGGATACACGGGGACAAAGAGAAAGGAGAGAGGAGGAGGGGAGAACGGGGGTGGAGATGGGGGAAAAGGGAGAGAAGGGGCAGAGAGAAACGACAGCGAAAACTCTAATCCATTTTAGACATCAGTCTACGCTACATCTCAAATGCGCCTCTTAAACGCTGGGGGTCCCCTATTCTCTTAGCCTTTCATTTTAGCCCAGCAACAAAGATTTGGTCCCAACTGAGAACTCCACCTCAGCACGATTCCCTAAGTGACTTCAGCTGGGACAAAATCCTCAAGGGTATTGCCCCTGCTTCACTTGGTGTTTGCTAAAGATTTTCAAAATTTCTATGAACTGATCCGAAGACAAGAGGCTTCCTGGCTGAAGCAGAGCCTGGCAGGCGAAGACACGCTTCGCAGGAGGACAAGCTGGAGGCAGCGGGGCCAGACTTCAGGCGGCACAGTCTCCCACCAGCCAGCGCTGCTCAGCACGGAGCTATCGGTCCCTCGGGGGAGGTAAGTGGAGGACGGTCCAGGTGACTATACCTGACTTACAAGGAAGAGATCCAATGTCTTCCCTGGTGTCCATGCGTCTGCAGCCTTCACGGTGAGGGATGGCCAACTAAGCACACACACTGCTTGGAAAGCCCGGGCAGAGCGGGCCTCACGCGCTGCTCTAGCCGAGGCTGAGATGCTGAGTGGACGCTGCGGCGCCAAAGAAAACGGCTGCACCGCACCTGCTGTGCATTCGGATGGCATCTAGCCCAGCCATCCCTCCGGAAGGAGCAAAGCAGTTGCGTCAGCGGTGTGTTCTTGAAGACTGCCCCTTGTGCAGAGGGGGACAGTCTCCTGCCCCAGAGCAGGCCAGATGCCCTGTGCAGTGCCACCCACAGACTCACACAGGTCGCCACTTGCAGGAGGAACATCGGGACCCAGCACCAGGTGACTGAACTGCGTCTCCATCTCTGATCCACACCCGACGGGCAGGGTGACCTTGTACAAGCTACCTGATCTCGGGGAGACTAAGATGAATCTAAAATCCATAGTAGCGATGTCACTGGAAGGAAGAAATTAAAGAGGAGAAAAGCAAAGTAATGAATATCCAATTAACCACCTAGCACTTGACTTATTGCCTTCCATTTGTCAGCTGTAACTCCTCTATCTGAGAGAAGTGTCTTTAGCTTGATTTCATAGGTGGAGAGATACAGACTCAGCGGGGTTCGGCGGCCATGCAGTGCGTCTTACGACCAATGGTCACCCCCAGTCAAAAACACCTGCTCCAGCCCGCGTCATCCAAGCTGCCTCCTTTGGACTGGGCCATTGATTGGGTGTGGGGTGAGCGGGTAAGGAGCCCACGACACCTCTTGGGGTTCTGATGGTAGTGGGGCAACTCACAGGAAAGACTGAAGGGAGGAGTACAAAGCTGACCCGACCACAATGTTCCTGGCTTTAATTTGGAGCCACCCTGATACCATTTCCCCAGGGAGCCAACCACAGTTGATATAAAGGCTTCTTTAACCCTGCAACCCTGCAGCCCTGCACACCTGCCCTCTCAACCTCCACCCCGAGCCGCTGAAATACAGAGAGGGGTTTGCTCATTGTCTCTAGAATCAGTTCTTTACAGAAAGAGTGTTTTATTTAGCATCAGTGTGTGTATGCGCTGCGTTGTGTCCCTTAACTCAGCACTCAGATGTGACCTGATGTGGAAATCAGGTCTTTACAGAGGTCACCGCGTTAAGACAAGGTCTTTAGGCCGAGTCTGAACCCAAGTACGACTGATACCTGGTGAAAATGGGAGATTTAAAGACAGACCTGCAGGCAGGGATTACGCCACCAGAGGACTGAGGCGAGAGAACACCGGAGTTAAGCAGAGAGGGCGGAAGCGGGTCTTCCCCTCCGGTATCAGAAAGAGCCGGTGTTCTGCCTCCTTCCTGCAGCCTGCAGCGCCCAGGGCCGGGAGAACCCGCGCCTCGCTCGGAGCACATGGCTGCGGCTCTCTGTTCCGGCAGCGCCAGGAGACTGAGCGCACCCCAGCACCACCTGCGGGTCAGGCTTTCCCCGGCTGGCTAGCACCTGCGCGCCACCTCTCGCTCCGCAACAGGCCCTCAGGACTGAGCGGTAAAGGTCACAGTCCCTGTGATAACAGTGTCACATTTAACTTGGATGGAGAATAAGGCCCAATGGTGGGAGGTGTCACGGAGTAGAGCGTGATGTGGGTGTGCACGGGAGGACAGGAGCTGCTCCCCGTTTCTCTCCAGTTGTTCTCGGACAGAGATGAGCCGGCCTCTCGTGGCAGAGCGCCAGTCTCATCTTCTACTAACCGATGAAGGAGCTGTTCGTAGACGGGACTTTGCTTCCTCCCAAAACCCTGTGGCGAGTCCACTCACCTCTGCATGTCCACGGTGCCCCGTCCCCACCGACCGGCACGTCCTCAGTTCGGGCAAGGGGATGCAGTGGGGCAGACAGGCTCACCGGAGGCCCGAAGCAGCTGCCAGATTGTTCTCCAGTTTTTAAATTGCTTTAACATAAGCTGCAACTTTGAAGAAGACAAGTAAGTGATTGTCAGACCACGTGCGCATCGCGAGGTTTCAGGAAGCGTTTTCTGGGCGACTTACACGGGTGATGCAGCTACGAGGGGCCACATGCACCCCTGGCATTAGGGGAATTACTAAAATGCGACCATTTGAAATGGATGGTTTGTCCTTTCTTCCTCCCACTGCGGATTCCACCGACCAATCACTTCAGTTCATCTGTTCAGCTCTTGCAAAATGCGGGTCTCAGGGACCAAAACAGTTCCTAGAATGGAGCCTCCTCCTTTAATTCTTCCCTGCCTGCTTGCTTTTCCCATTTACTTTTTATAATCCAACCCCAAGCTAAGCCAGGTGACCACAAAGGCTAATGGGACCCAGTCTCTGATCTCAAGCGTCTCATGGTCTGGTTGAGAAGCAAAGAGAACACCCCTCCCCCACCCCACCCTCGTGCTCCCTGCAGCATATCCTTCGTGACCCCATCAAAGCAAGCACCATAATTTCTTCCTCTCTTTATTCATCTAACCTCCTTCCTCTCCCTTCCCTGTCTGCAGGATGAGTCCGTGACGAAGCCCTGGCCAGCCGCGGCAAAGCGAATCACACGAGATTCAGGGGTCGCACTTCCCAAGAGGCAGAAACCAGGAGGGCTGGCGGGATGCTCCGTTGGCACCTGTATCGTGGACTCGTACCTCCTCCCCTGCAGGTGGGGGCCGGCGGGGATGTGGCCATCCCAGGCAGCACACCCCTGCCCCAGGCGAAGCCCCATGAACAGACATGATCTCCAGAGAAAAGCAGGGATGGACACCGGGTTCGGCCCAAGCCACGGGTCCCTCTCCTGCTATCCCTTTTCTAGTGCTCTCACAATAAGCTTTGGTGACGTTAGTTCGGGTTGAATCTTCAGTGGACGGACCCCAGCTGGCAAGAGGTGGGGTCTAGGCATGAAAGCTGCCTCGGGAGCTGCAAAGTGGGTGCCGGAGATTCTGTTGCAAGACAGCCCCGGTTTCCTTCCGTGTCTCGGAACTTCGGTTCTCTGCCCCACAGGATGGGGCCTCGGGCAGGCCCAACCACGCAGATCAGCCCAGTGGGGCTCCTCCCTCACGATGAAGTTTGTGTAGCCAAGGCGGCAGCGGGGAGGTGGCCCACCCGCCGGGGCCTCTCGACCAACAAAGCCACAAGTCCCAGGGAGTGGACATGAGCAACTCGGAGGCAGACGTGGGGCAGGAGGAGGACGAGCTGGGCTCAGTGCCTGTCCTGCATCCTGTCTGCCACTTTCTTGGAGGCACGATCAAGCTCAAAGCCATTAATCAGAGGTGGTCGGGGCTGCGAGAGCGCCGGGTCTGCGGATATGCCATCGGGAAGGTGGGTCTGCTTCACGGGTAATGGCCAGACACTGTCGCTACATCGGACCCGCCGTCTTTTGAAAGTGAAACTGTCAGGTAGCTGGCTGGGATCTTGAGGGGTATTTATGGCTAACGAAGCAACAAGTGTCTTGCAAAGAGTTCTGGGTTGCTTGTCGCCAGAGACAGATGACAAGACCACCAATACAGTTTGAGTGAAACTTCAGGCCCCCCAGTGGGAATCCTGCTACACTGCCCACCTTAGACAGGGCAAGGGTGACAATGACAAGGGCAGTTGCCCATCTAGATGGAGTCTGGGCTGCCAAGTTGGTTGAACAAGATGCCGAGTGGACAGAGCCGAGAAGGATGCCCTTCTGCCTCCTGGAGTGCTGAGATGGCCATGTTTCACCCCTCCCTTCTCCCTGCTGTTTTTATCTGACCGTTCTATGTTAACTCATGACTGTTTGGTGCAAGCAGCAGCTAGTTGTGTTTGTCATTATAAAAGTCCAAACTTTGCAGAGTCTTTCCAAGTTCTAGTGAATGATCAGTACATAAGGCATGATGTTTAAAGGCCTTGGATGCAGAGAGGAAGGCAACATCTGGATGTGATTTTGGAAGCAGGAATTTTGTTCATCCACAGAGTAGCTGCACTCAATTAGGTGGGAGCATTTGGGGAACCTTATGTCTGTTACTAAGTGCGTGTCAGTAATCTGGGGTCCAAGACTAGACTGTGTGCTGTGTAGGGGTCTTCTTTCTTCAGTGAGTGGAAGCCACTTCCTTTGACCACCACAGAGATGAGTCCCCATGGGGACTTTGCTGTCCCTCTGTCCCTCTGGGATGGTTTCATGGCCTATCTGAGTATCTAGGTCAGGTTTTTTGGCTACCACTATTCAGGAAAGTTCTCTGTTCTGAGCACCTTGGCGCTCCAAGGATGATTCGCTGGACCACTTGGTGGCCAATTTTCCTTCCTGGGGAAAGAGAAGTGAGCAAGAGCCAGATGAGTCCAACTTGGAGTCCTGGATCTGGTCTCTGCTGCCCTCAGAGTTTGTTCGTTCTTTTGGCTCCGACATTTATGTGAACCAAGCCAGTAGCCTGCCAGGAAAGTCCCTTTTTCATTAAGCCGGTTAGTAATGCTTTTCTGAATAAGCCAGGGACGAAACTAAACCAAAATAAGCCCTAATGATTAACTGCAGAAGTGCTGGGAGGGGACAGTGGGTCGAGGGTTATAGCTGGTGGGTGTGTGGGGGTCACACACAATTAAAGAAGTATGAACCTGTACCCCTAAAACATAGCCAATGTGTAAACCAGCATTACCTCAATAAAAAAAAATACAATTTAAAAACAAGGAAAGAAATGGGCTTCTATCACTAGCCAATGAAGGACCCTTGAAGGGTCAGCTTTTCTATGGTGTCATTGGACATTAGTGTAACATAATGGGATCTTTTTCAACTAATAGAGAAATTTAATCCAAATCTGAAAGTCGCTGAGCACGGTTAATTAAGAGGAAAGCACCATAAAAGGAAGAATTTATAATAAGCCGGAACTAGCAGTCTTCCCATTTAGACATTTATATCCTCACAAACATTAGAACTTGGCGAGGGATCCTACTGGGTCACTCAGATAATAAAGATCTTAAGGCCGAAAGGCAGCAGGGCGGAGTGGCCTGGACCCGGGCTTCAGAGGGGACCGGCCCCGAGGCCCAAGCTGGACCCCTGTGCTACCGCCCACTTCTGTGACGACACTGAACCACGTCATTATCCGCTCGGCTTAGTCTTCCGCATCTCTGACGTTAGCGTGAGACTCTGAAGGTGGAGAGGCCTAACTGAACGCGTGGACTCTCCGGTCAGTGCTCCTGTTGCACACGGTTCCTGCCCACCGAGAGGGGCAGCGCTCTCAGGTCCTCACACGCCTCAGAGAAACAGGCATGTACACTCACCCGAGCTCGCGATCTTCCTTCTCTCTCACCAAAATTATTTTGGTGCTAATCAACACCAGCACCTCTGCACCCCCCTGCAACATTGGGGGCCAAAGGGCCTCTCAAGAGGACGCAGGAAACAGCCTGAAGCGGAGTGCAGAGAAACAAATAATTTCAACACTCAAGAGCTGGCTTCTAGGCGCATCCCCCCCCCCCTTTCCATTTCATATGTAACCAGGGGAACACAATTATGAAAAACTCAATTAAGATAAGCTTGTCTTAAAAAAAATAAACACGCATTCAATTTATACCATTTCCCAGAATTAGTTTAGTAGGGAAAAAATATTCTCCTAATACCATTAAATTTTCCATTCAACTTTCTGCCAAAGAACAAGGGCTGCTGGCAATAATTGCTTTTTTAATGACTTGCTGCAACTCTGGGTAAACTCTGCTGTAATTATAGTCTTGCAAGGGAAGTACCTTATGATGAGATTTTGGACAAAGTCAAAATATCATTTTGGGCGCTCTGCCTCTTTCCATGAAAGCTTTACATTCTTTCACTGCTGACACTTACCGATAAGGCCTTTTAGGGAAGTTATTATTTTCCCTTGAAAATCTAAGTGGGCAAGTATTACCATAAGAGCCAGAGAATCTCCTCCCACTTGATTTCCAGAGCTGGCACTGAAAGGTCCCTCTCGCCCCTGCCTATCTGCCTCTCTTATCTTGCAAGGCAAACCTGCTATGGGTCAGATTGTGTCCTCTGAGCACAGGGAAGTAAATGGCTTAGTCCAGACAGGAAACAGTGACTAGCAGGCACCACACCCAATGACCTGGCTTCCCAATGCAATGTTCCAATTCCAAATTCCTGGGCCAGAGAACTAAATTAGCCCAGGGCCAGGCACCAGCCCTGTCTTGGAGCAGATAGGTCTCCTCACAGGGAGGCAGCAGAAATAGCTTTTTGGTAAAAAGCTGAGCTGAACAGATTCCTCAGGGAGGTCAAAGTCAGCCCTGTGGCTCTTTTACAAAGCAGGGCCAAGCCCACCGCAGCTCAGCAGATGGAGACTGGATCTTAGGTCTGCCTGATCATAACACCTGGAGTTCTTAGGAAACCAGGAGTTTTAAAAGGGGGTACACAAGATAGTCCTTGGGTTTAAAAAGAAATCCGTAGACCTTTTACTTCTCTTTGCTTTAGTAAGAAGGAAATTAAGCATTTTTCACATTTAATACACACACACACACACACACACACACACACACACACACACACACACGGCCCTTGATCCATTTCATGAGCCTAAGGGGAACAGGTAGAAACTCTGACACAAAGACAACTCGAGAGTTGCATCCTCTGTTGTTTTTTGCTTACCAGTTATTTCATGTGTTATGTTAACCACATGAGTCTACTAAGGGTTATATGGAATTCTGAATAATTTAGAATCCCAATCTGGTTTAAGTGACCTAAAAAATTCCTGCAAAGAACCACAAAATAATAGCCATATCAGCAAAGGAACCCATGAGAAAAATGGCCCAGTTCCTTGAAATACGGACTTAAGAGCCACTTTTCTTAATGATGAATCTTGCTTCAAGTGTATAGTGAAACCTTGAGATATTACTTAATGAGAGTATAAAGTCATTACAATTAGAAAGACATTTAACATCCAAGTGTGTGGAACATTATTAATTATAATATACTTTGGTGAAGAAAAAGGTTTCCTGTGTTAAGGAAAATATAAGTGAAATGATATTTTTAAAACACCTTTATAGCACTCTTTATCCATTTATATTTTGGGGCATTAAGTAGCATATTAGGTCGAACTATAGGAAATGATCACTTTCCACAGGCCCACTGCTTATGCGTTGACAATTTCCTATTGTTTAACCTGCACATGTAAACGTGACATATGATTTGAGGTAAGTAAACCTGCATCTATTGGGAGAATTTCTAGACTTTTTCTGCTAGGTGGATGAGTGGATGTGGACTTCTCGTATCATGTTTGACAAGGGAAAATCTCACTGAAATGATAACTTATTAAAGAATGAGTAAGTTCTCAAGAGATGAAGAACTTCTGGACATGAGAGCGGGTATAGGCCTGGAACAGCAGGGAGAAAATAAGCCAAGGGATTAGCATGAGTCAGAAATGGAGGAGAGAAAGTACATGTTGACTTGGGACCGAGGGACTAATTATTTTCAGCAGAAATATAGAGGTCACGTAAACGTTTGCGACTAAAGAAAACATGTTTCTGTACGTGGAGGGTTCTGAATGTGCTGCTAAGAGGTCAGCAGGATAGAGGACCAATGCTAAAGGCATCATTTCACAGATGCATCCTGGGCCGTCTCTCTCATTTTCTGTGCCATGTGTTCCTGACGACTCTCTAAGGCATAAAGGAGGCGGTGGTGGACTCCAGTCCTGAGCCCTGCTTTGCCTGTAAACATGAGAAGTTCCACACAGGTATCTGGATAAGTTGCAAACTATGTTTCTCACTGCTCTTCTTGGGTCTCTTTCCTTGGGGCCCCCAATTACCTGCCTCACACCACTATATCAGACAGATTTAGAGAGTCAGATGTGAGGCCGTGATCATTCTGTGAAAAACTAGAAAATAAAGAAAGCTAAATGGTGTTGTTCAGGACTTTTAAAGGGACAGTGTTTGCCACCATGGCCTAGACCATCACACACACACACACACACACACACACACACACACACACACAGTTCTAAGATTTAACTTCTTGTCATTGATGCACAACCCAAGGGTAAGACATTAGCTGAATGTATTCTAGGGACACCATTATCCTCCCTTTGAAAAGAGGCAGAAATCTTTTGGGTGTTCTAGACATTAAACGATGCCCATTTCTACCACTGCCCCCCACCATGTATTTGCATGCTTGTAATAATGTGGTATTTCACATCTTTCCTTAAACACTGATAAAGCAAATGTGTATCATGTTAGTTAATTTTAATCACTTAAATCTAAGCTAAAAAATAAAAATCCCTACTTAAAACTTGACTACCATATGACTTACTGTTAGTGAAAAAGTAAACCTTTTGTACTTAGCTAAATTTTTTCCCCTCCATACTTTTGTGACTTTATGTTGTATAATTAAAAAGGGCGGTTAAATAATTTCTGGGATTTCCTAAATTCTTCATGAAAAACACGGATGAATTATTGAGTGATTTCGTTCACTTCCCCCTGTGATCTGTGCTTGAAGTCCCATGCTTTGCCCATGTGCTCTAATGAGAAGCCACACACTGTCCCCCGAGTGCCAGCTAGCAGAGTGATTTAAGAGCATGCCATGCAATTAACCAGCTTCACAGGAAACAGAGCCTTTCACCATGACAGAAACATCACCTTGAGTCGTATGAGCATGATTCCACAGAAACCATTACACAGACGACATGGTCATTCACCCCGTATTTACACAACTCTGCTAACACCTCGGGACTCGGAAAAGAAACACCAATAGCTGATACATCTACACTGCTACAGTCGAATCTCAGTTTTATCTGACACAGACTCTTCATGAACAGGGTATCACCATCATCATCATCCTCATCATCACCACCACTACCACCACCATCATCACTATTATCACCATCTTCATCTCCACCACCATCATCACTATTATCACCATCTTCATCTCCACCACCATCACCACCATCACCACCACCATCACCATCATCATCATCATCATCTCCACCACCACCATCATTACTATCATCATCTCAATTTTATAAGTAGAAAAACAGGGCCAGAGCAGTCATTTGCTTTGTATGTTAAATGATGTTACAAGGCAAAAGTTGGCAGAGTTGGGACAACCACTTAATGCTCCCTTTCATTATGTCTGAAATGACAAAAAGAATGTTCTTAAAATTAACCCAGAATGAACCAAGACTATAAGGATATTTATATTCCCCAAGCTGCTAATTTCAAAATGTAGAAAATGGACAGACTGTAAACATTTATCATAGCCAAAGAGTTGAACGCATTTTGATGCATCTTGTATTCAGCAGGTTACGCTATGATAACAGACGGTCACAAAAATCCTAATGGCTTAAACAAAAAAGGCTTTGTCCATATTTATGCTATTGTGAGTGGGATACAGCGCTGATCCATAGTCTCTTAATTCCAGGATCCAATAAAGGAAAAACCTCCATTTGAGAACTGGCGGGCTATGGTAAAAATACAGCACCAATTATAACCATGTTTCTGCTTGGACATGGCATGTCATTCAGTTTCCAAATAGAAGGCCAGTGGACACACCTCAAGTCAACAGGGGCGGATCTTCTCCATGCATAGGGGCGAGCACCAGAGAGAGGCTCTGTTGGATACGGGCCTTTTACAGCCACAGCAAATACCAAAAAACAACTAAAGCAAAGTTACACATACGCCAGCAACTAATCTTATGCAGGCTTTGAAAAATGAGGCATTTAGTCCATCGTTGAAAGGCCTAGGAGAAACACTCATCATAATTGTCCATCTGCTTCAACTAAACTATAAACTCTATGAGGGCAGGACTTTTGTTTCCTTCACTAACAAATCTTAACCACTTTAAATGAACTGGAAAAAGCACAGGCCCATAATGTATACAATGAAAAATTGATAAAGTTTCTTCTAAGCACAATTTTATATTCATATAAGTTTTATGGGATATCTAAATCAACTTTTATTCCTAAGTGTTTTTATTTTTCTTATAATTTATTTGTTGTTCCATTAGTTACTTAAAGTTGTATTAAATTTTAAATGTAGTTATTTTTATTTATAGTTTAATTAAATTGAAATTATAAAACTGATGTGTTTGCTAAAGGGTTTTTGAAATTTGTTGGAATTTTCTTTACATGAATTGTGATTATTCATAACTGTTCCCCATGTATAGAGGAACAGTTGAATATCCTCTAACTTTTGGATACAAGCTTTCTTTATGTCCATTAGATCATTTTATAAATTGTGTTGTTAAAATCTTCTATATTCTTAATTTTCACCTGGAATATCATTTATTTAAAAAGTCATATTAAAATATCCCATTATTACTCTGGGCTTGTGTTTTTGTAATTCTGTCAACTTTGTTTTATATATTTTGAGGTTATATTATTAAGTACAGCAAGTTTAGAGTGGTTATTATGTCCTGCCAAGTTAAACCCTTTACTGCTACATAGTATGTCTCTCTAATCTCTCACATGAAGTCTATTTTGTCAGATACAATTATAGCAACAATAGCCTTCCTTTGCTTTTTGCCTTTCATAGCTATTGTTCATCCTTCCTTTTCGATTTCATATGTCATTATCCCTTATCTCTTATCTTTTATATCTCTATCTATATAGCTATATATCTATGCATATGTCTGTTGTAGTATATATTGTTAGGTTAACACTTTTATACTCCATGGAAATATTTCATGACTGGCAAGTTTTTTCCATTATTAAATATACCAATCACGTAATATAGGCCCTTAACAAAAAGTTTGTTTTTATGATTACTGATAAGTTTGGATTTATTTATATTACTTTATATGGATTGCCATTATGTATCTAAGTAATACATATATGTGTATATAAATATGTGGGTATTTCCACAACTGTATTTTGCTTCCTATTTGACTAGATTTTGTGTCTTTCTTCCTATATCTTGCTTTATTTTTTATTTAAATATTTTATCATTCCCTCTACTGCTCTATGTGTATACTATATTTTCTCTTTTAGTTATTATTCTTAAAATTTTTATCTACATAATGAATTAATTAAATATAATCATATCTCTATACAAAAATCAGTTCATATTCCATATATATATTTAATTTGGTATATCTTAGATCAACCTTATCTTTCTCAAGCCAATAATTGCTACCATTATTATTGTTTGTATAATCAGTGTTGACACAGATTTGCCCACATACTTCTGAGTTCTTCTCATGACTTCTTTGTTGCTTCTCAAACCTCTCTGAGATTTTTTTTCTTCATGAGTTGTAATGTTTACAGTTATTTCATTGATAGTTTGTTCATTTCACCTTCACTCTGGAATAACAATATTATTGGGTAATATTATTGCAGTAGTATTTCTTTCCCTCAGCACTTTGAAGATTTTGTTTCACTGTCTTCTAGCTCCCATACAGTGAACTATAAGTTGAACTATTAGCCCTTTTTTAGTGATCTGTCATTTCTCTCAGGCTATCTTTAATAGTTTTATCTTTATCCTTGGTATATAACAGTTGACTATACAGAGCTAAGTTTGGATTTCTCTTCCTTTTCATTGGTTTCCTAAATCTGATGATTTGTGAATTTCACCATCAAGTATTTTTATACAACATTTTCCTTCAAAGTTTCTATTATTTTTTTCCCTGGAACAATTAGCTTATGATGGACTTTATTCTACTTCTATTCTTCTACCTCTCCTACTCATTTTACACCTTCATCTCTTTGTCCTATGCCCTCAATTTCTCAGCCCTGTCAAATTCCTGTATAATTCCTTGAACCATATATAATCTACTGCTCTTCATATCACCTTAGATGCTTTTTCATGTCAATGATCATATGTTCTTTTCTAGAAGTTCTATTTGTTGTTGTTTTTTTTAAGATGCAGAAATTTTATTGGCATCTATTATTCCTATCTAATGTTTCCTAAATTTTCTTTCTTTCAACACATCGGCACACTTTTATTATGTATCTAACAATTTTAAATCTGCACGTCCACAGAGTCTAAGTCTGGCACGCTTCTGCCAACTCACACTCACCGAGATGCACATGCTGTTGAGTTTTGCATTGTTGGATTGTGAGCTCATCTTCTGAGAGACTTTTTCTTCAATAATCTGTGGCTGTCTGGATTGTACACTTGTATCTCCACAGGGATTTTCATGTTTGCCTGTTTGTCAGGTACCCACCCAAAGGGACTGTCAAGCCAAGGTGACTTTACCTTGATTTTTTAGCTTCTGATCTGCAGAACACACTTACTGATAAGTGGACCAAAAATAAATTGAAATCCAAAACATATGTGAGTCAGGACTTTGGAAGTCTTTCTCCCCTTCCATAAACCATCTTTATTGTTTTTATTTTTTGTTTGCCAGTGAGCAGAATTATTTTCTCTAAAATCATCTGGGGCTCATGGCCTTGTTCAGGAGTTATCAGTTCCAACTTCCAACCCCTCACTTGTTTTCTCACTCTGTGTCATTGCCTTCACTCAGGCATTACTGGCTCCCTTTATGTTTCCATACTCCTTGCAATAATCAGACTCCTTGGGGTCTCTCTCTGGTGGTCCTAATTCAAGACTCTATTCCTTCTTTTCCTATTTCTCTGACTGCCCCCAAGAATAAAGGTCAGATGTACCTCATCCTGCAAGAGTGCATGCTAATATTATTGAACAAGGTAATATCATTCTCATATCGCCCTCCAGAGGAACAAACACACTTAGAAAGTAAAATTCCTGGAAAGACTGATATAAAGGTAAGAGGTAAGTAACAAATTTGTATTTCTTGCCAATTAAGACTAAATGAAGGTCATAGGGTCATTGCGCCATTCACACCCTAAGACCTCATATGACCTTCATATGACCTATGACCCTATGATACGGGACAGGCAATGCACTAAATGATGCAGCTATCAAGATAAATGGGACACGCCTGTCCCTAGAAGAGATCATTGCCTAGTGCAGGAGATAGGCACAAACACAATTTCATAGAGAACAGGAGAGATGCAATCGTGTTGGTGGTCAGCAGGGTGACTATTATAATTTACCGAGTTTATTTACACTGTTTTTCTATTAATGTCTTTTATATAAAGTATTTGAAAATACTTTTCAAATACAAAAAGAATAAAGGTTGCAACAGCTCTTTTTATAGGGATCTATTATCTTTTGTTTGGTGGACTGGGAATGTGTTTAGCCCTATTGAATTCCCAGCCTAAGCCTCCACTCTCTACAAAGTTTAACTCAGAGTTATGCCCTTTGGGAAATAAAATAGTATCTGTGACAATGCCCATTCAGCTCAATTTTTTTTTCTTTCTAATTTATACACTATGCTCTAGAAACTTTGAGGACAGAGGTGATTGACGTCTATCACCTCCACCTACTTCCCCCTTTAATAGCCTGGAAGAACAGGCAACAGATATTAATACCAGTTTTTTTTTTCCTTTTTTCTATTTTCACCATTTCCTGAAAGTGATAGAGAGCAATGTAGAGACAAATGCACCGTTGATATAAATATGTCGCCCTAGAAGGCAAGCCAGCTCCCTGCCACTCCCGTGTCTGGCTCTTCCATGAATCCCTGTACCCTTCCTTTCCCATGTTATAAAATTATAGCTCTACAAGAGATCCCAATGGCTCCGGAGGGAGCCATGTGTCTAAGACAGACAAATCATCTAGGTGGCTGTTTTTCTCAACATTTACTTATTGATCTTATTTTATGGGACAGGCTATGCGCTAAATGATGCAGCTACCAAGATAAACAGGACACGCCTGTCCCTGGAAGAGGTCACTGCCTAGTGCAGAGACAGGCACTTACACAGGATTTCATACAGAATCCAAACAGAATGCAGAGAGAGGAAAGGGGCTTCCCAGGCTGCATCAGTCCCTTCCTTTCCTTAGCATGTATTCATTGAATGTCACATGCTGGGCCATGGAAACTGGACATCCATCTATTACTAATGACATGGCCCCCAGCAAGGGCTTACATGCCAGACAGCAGGGTCAGCACAAGAGGCGTCTGAGAGCTGCCTCTTTCAATTGGACGTTTTGGGATTGGCCATCAAACCAACTCCTTTTGGGTATGGGGGAATCTGTTTTCTTTCAAGATATAAATATCCTTCACTTATCTAAATGCAGCCAGACTCAGAATGAAGTGGTGCAGCCAACTCATCTGGGAGTTCTGTAACTATCAATTATTGCATCAGGGTCAGGTGAAAAGCCAAGAGAAAGCACACAACTCCTTTCAGTTACTGTTTGTTCAGATTATTTCAGCATTATCATTGGTGTGATTCCCTCCTCAACTTTGCCCCATTCAGACAACAAATGAAACATTTCCATCGAGCTTATTGGAGTCATCTTCTTTTGGTCTCTTAAAAATGTAGAGCAGTTATAGCTGGGACAGGAAACCAAAGCTCAGAAATGGCAGATCCAGCAAACCAGGTAGGGCTTGTTATCATCATTTTTAAATGGAGTAACAGAGAGAGGCATTATGTTCTCTGGTAGACACCCCTGGATGCCCTTGTCAGAGCAGACGGATGGTGTGAACCTGAAGGGAAGGAGGGAAGGAAGGAGGAAGTGAAGAGAAGGAGGGAGGAAAGGAAAGACAGAAAAATTGCCTAAGAGAAATTAGTGCCTATGATGTGGGAAATAATTAACCTTCCTTTAAAAATTATTCAGTAAAATAAAGCACAAACATAATGCGAAACTATAAAATTCTTGTATAAACCACAAAAGTAAAGCTTTGGGACGTATGATGAAGCAAAGAGTTCTTAGACTTGATACCAAAAATACTACATTTGTAACTTAGACCTCATCATAAATTAAACCTTTGCTAAGGGACTGAAAGGACAAGCTACACTGGCAGAAAGTATTTGTGAATTTCCAACCACGTATCCAACAAAGGATTAGTATCTACAATATAGAAAGAACTTTTAAAACTCAACTGCAAAACAAGCAAACAAATCCACTAAAATGGGCAAAAAACACAAGGATAAATGCTGCTGAAGAGGACATGCAGATGGCAAATAAACCCATGAAAAATTAATCATTGGGGAACACAAGTTAAAACCACCATGAGATGCCACTGCATTCCCATCAAAATGACTAAAATAAAAAACAGTGGCAACACCAAATGTTGGGACGGCTGCATGAAATCTGATCAGTGGCACACTGTGGACAGAGACGTGACCTAATGGAGCAGCTATGCAAAAAACAGTCTAGCAACAAAGACTAAACATGGCGTCCCCTACAGTCCAGCACCTGCACTCCTGGACACTCACCCTGCAGGACTGATGAAGCATGCCCAAAATGCCTACACAAGAATGTGTTACTAGCTTTATTCACAATATCTCAAAACTGGAGGCCATGCCCTTGATTGTGAATGAGGGAGGGCTTGCACTGAGGAACACTGCCCAGGAATGCAAAGGAACAGGCTATTGATACCCACCACAGCTTGCTGACTCTCCAGAGAATTATGCTAAGTGAAAAACAAGCCAGTCTCAAAGGGTCACGTATGAAATGACTCCACTTACTTACTATTTTGAAATAACAAAACGATAGAGATGGAGAAGAGGCCATCGCTGAAAACAGGTTAACAGGTGGGATTCTCCTCAAAGGGACCGTTCTGTGTCTTCATTGTATCAGCGGACACAACCCACACGGTGCAGAAATCACTAAACATGGAAGCAGATGCAAAAGTGGAGAAATCAGAGTAAGCTGAGTGATTGCATCAATGTCAACATCCTAATTGGTCTATAGTTTTGCAAGATGTCTCATTGCGGGAAACTGGGTAAAAGGTACATGGGAATCTCCATTATTTTGTGCACCTGCATGTAATTCTAGACTTATCTAAATACATCTAATTAATTTAATTACAAAAAAGAATTTTAAATGTTTGAGAAAAAGCAACAGGATTGTTCTAGCTTTAGCTAGCACCATCCTGAGCTGACATTTCCAGCTTGTCCACGAGGCTGTCAATCTCTGCCTCTGAGCCTCTCTGCCTCTGAGCCTCACTGCCTCCTGCCACTTCAGCAAAACACTGGGCTGGAAGGAAGGTTCTGCCTGTGGCAGAGAGAGCGCAGCCTAGAGGCTCAGTTAGGGCGGGCTCGCCTGCAGCCAGGATGCTGTGTGGGCTTCACCAATGGCGGATGGAGGCGGGTTCCCAGCACACTGCTCATCACCTGCAGGCGCTTCCTTCCGATTCAGGAGCTGCCCGAAATGGGCTTTAGGCTGAGAAATGGCAACCGTGGGTTGGTTCATCCATGGTCCTCAAGGGTGAGGTAAGCTGGGCCCCTCGTGTTTCTCCCCTGGGTTCAACTCTCCCGCTGTCTCTCTGGTCAGTGTGATTTCTGATAGCCCGATCAGACCCACAGAAGGCAGCAGTCCTATGAGCCGGGTTTGGGGTAGACAAGCCTTGCTCACGGGCTCCTCTGCAGGATGAAGGTGCACAGGTGGGGTGAAGTGTCTGCCCTCAGCCCCCCTCCTGCAGGCGTGATGAGATGATTTCAGCCACCAGGTGAGTGCCTCAAACTAGACGCTGAGTAGTTCACGCCCCGGCCACGCACTCTTCCAGAACAAACTCCCTGGAGGCTTTTCCAGCAGAAATTAATGTTCTTACCATCCTGGAGGCTGGAAGACCGTGATGAAGGAGCTGGCTGGCCTGGTCCCTGGTGAGAGGGTTCACCTCTTCTTGGCTTGAGAGCCCCCTTCTCCCGGTGTCCTGGAGAGTGCTCGATGCTTCCCTATGAGGACAATGAGAACACTCATCCTCTGAGGACACTCAGACCCCCCCTTCATTTAACCTTAATTCCCTCCTAAGAGCCCTGTCTCCAAATGGAGATGCACTGGGGGGAGGGGTGGTTAGGACTTCAGCATATGACTTCTGGGGGGTACACTTCAGTCCACGGCAATCAACTCAGTAATTACCTTGCGTAGTAAACATTTAAAATATGGAAATGCTTTTAATTTTATGACTTATTTTAGCTAATGCTCTGATTGCAAATAACAGAAATCAGGTTAATGACACCAGCAAAAGCAGAAAAGGGGAAATGTTTATATAAAGAATACTTTCAAGAAATCTTTACATTTTGTCTTTTAAATCAAGCCACTTCTCCAAAGAAGAAAAGCAAATGGCCAACAGGTACATGAAAAAATGTTCAACATCACTCATAATCAAGGAAATGCAAATCAAAACCACAATGAGATACCACCTCACACCTGTGAGGATGGCACACATTAAAAATACAGGCAACAAATGCTGGAAAGGATGTGGAGAAAAAGGATGTGGAGAAATTCCCACTGGTGGTGGGAATGCGAACTGGTCCAACCACTATGGAAAGCTGTATGGCGATTCCTCAGACTGCTAAACATGGAGCTCCCATACGACCCAGCAATACCACTTTTGGGAATCTACCCAAAGGACACAAAAACACTAATCCGAAAGGATATATGCACCCGTATGTTCACTGCGGCACTGTTCACAATAGCAAAGGTATGGAAGCAACCCAGATGTCCAAAAATAGATGACTGGATCAAGAGGATGTGGTACATATACACAATGGAATACTATTCAGCATTCAAAGAAGATAAACACATGCAATTTGCAGCGACATGGATGGAATTAGAGGGGCTCATACTCAGCGAAACAAGCCAGAAAGAAAGAGAAAAATATCGAATGGTTTCACTTATAACAGGACTATAGGGAAACCAAATAGGAGAGACACTTGGCGGCGGGGGAAGATAAGGGCACAAAATGGAGTAGAAAAGGACACAAGGGACCATGGAGATGGATCATGGGTGAATTGGTGGTGGGTTATCCAAGGGGAATACAAAATGTAAAAGACATAAATAACAGTAAATATATATATATATATATATTTTTTTTTTTTTTAAATAAAGCAATCAATCAAGGTGAGTGCGAAAGTAGGTTCCAAAGAGTTTCTGGGGATCAGAAACTGGAGTGCATGAGGGATTGAGCCCCAAGTCTCTTTCCAGCTCTCCTGTCTCACCTTCTCACTGGTTTTCTCTTCTCCCCCAGTGCGGAAAGGACCTGGTCGCCACCTGTCGAAGGCAGGAAGACATCAGGAACACAGGTCTGCTGTGGAGCTCTCAGTGGCTTTTTGTGCTTTTTTAATGATTTCTTGTGGAGAGGCAACCAGGTACAGGGCAGGCAATGGGGCCGGGGGCTGGCAGGCTGGCAGGCAAATCTTCACTCTCTTGGGCTCTCTGGCTGCAACTCGTGGCCTCTGCTGCACCCCTACGGAAGGTCTTCTGCTTCTCCTCTGTCGCTGTTGTTGCTGCTGCTGCTTCCTCTGCTGTAAGCCCAGTCTCTGGCCCAGGTGCGCCCCCTCACGCAGGCCCACACCTACTCCAGGTGGCCGCCATCAGGCATGCGCATAGGCCTGCAGAGGCCACCACTGAGGGGAGGGCGGAAACACCTGATAATTCTCATTCACCCTATACCACCCCACAGCCCCCATCGTGTGTTCTAGGTGTCTGCTGGAGATGATAGCTCGAGAGTCCTAAATTCTCTCTCCACGCTGAAGAGAAGAGGGGCAAGCAGAGGGCGCTTCGCACATGTCACTCACGCAGGAAAGCGAAGCCGGAGCCTCACAGCGCCATGGCTGGGGCTGGTCTGCTCCGTCGTCGGTGAACTGGTGGCGCATATTTCCATTAATGTTTTTACTTAATTTAAAATGTTGAAGCTATGCATGCATTTTTTAATTATTTCACCTTAATAGTTTCCTTTAACCATCTGAATCCCTGTTTCCAGAGGAGGGGTGAGATGTAAGGACAGCTGAGCTGCGGCGAAGCAGATGCATCTAGCTGTGGCTACAGACGTCATTTTTCCACAAACAGGAATCACTGGAGTTTTTTCTGGATGCCGTGGGCTGTGAGGTGGCCCTTCAACGTGCGTAAGTGCCAGTGGGTTTGGAAGGTGTCACTTCAGCAAGTACCAGCCACAGTCCGGGGGGAGAGGGGAGGGGGAGAAGCCCCGAGGCTGGAGAGCCCCCCAGGAGCATCTCTCCATCCTTCAGTTTCTAGATTCCGGATTCTCTTCTAGATTCTGCCCCCTGCTTAATCTCTGGCAGGATCATTTGAACTAGTCCTTATAGAATTAATGCAGGTGTTCTCTAGAGTGAACAAGAGCTTAGTGTTTTCCAGATCCTCGCCAATAACTTTGAAAAGTGCTCCCAACTCTCCACATAAAAATCAGGCAAAATCAGTGAAAATTTCAGGAACTGTTTTCCTTTTGATTTATATTCTAAAATAACAGTGTCCGTGGGGAAATACACACATTTTTATTCCACATCATTTTAGATCAGTGATTTGCAGTGGGGCAGAGTTTGTCCCCAGGGGACATTGGGAAGTATCTTTGGACCTTTTTTTTTTTGGTTATCAAGACTTGGCCAGGCGGTGCTGCTGGCATTGAGTGGACAGAGGCCAGCAGGCCCCTGTGCACACAGCAGTCCCTGCAGCATAATTATCCAGCCAAGGAATTACCATGAGTGCCAAGGTTAAGAAACCTTGGAAACTGTCCATTTCAATTTTCTCATTTTGCAGATCGGATGGGCTAGGTCAGAGATGGGAGCTGACTGGCAGACACTGGCCGGTCAGCAGGCAGGGCTGGCCTCCCGCCATCTGAACAGTGCCTCGCTGTCAGTGCCCGACCTTCTGTCTGTTTTGTAGCAAATGGTCAGTGTCTGTTTTTAAGACATTTTTATTGAGGCACATGGGTTTATAACATGCAAGTTTCAGGTGCACAGTATTCTCACTCGACAGCGGTGTATACCACTTCGTCACGTGATCACACCTAGTCAGGTGTCCATCCCCATATCCAGGCACAGGAGCTGTTCATCAGCACCAATGATTATCATGGAAATGCAAATCGGAAAAAAAGAAACACACTGTGATGTCACCTGATAGCTCTGAGAATGTCTATTATTGAAAAGATAAGAAATAACAAGTATTGGCGAGGGTGTGACAGGGAACCCTAATTCACTGTGGGGACTTTAAATCAGTGCAGTTCCCATGGAAAACAGGATGGAGATTCCTGAATAGTTTAAGAATAAAGCTGCCACTGACCCATCCATTCCGCCTGTGGCCAGTGTGTTCTGGGGCTATCAGGAACTCGTCCTCATACTGACAGAGAAGGCGTTTAATCAGGGCCATCCGGAACCGCAGGCTTCTGATGAGGGAAGGGAAGGGAAGGGGGGAAGGGAAGGGAGGGAGGGGAGGGAGGGTCGGGGAGGAGGGCTGCCCTGCCCTCAGTCTAAAAGTGGCATCACTGGAGCGCCAAACACAGCTGACCCCAGGAATAGCATGCAGTGACCAGTCCATGACCCGGGTACAGGTCACTTCGGAAGATGCCACTCACTCCTGCTTTCCTTCAGGAGACAGAGGGTTTGTCCGAAGGATGAGCATCTTACAGACGACTGGACACATATAAACAAAGGGAGACAAAGTTCTGTAAAATGAGGACTCAGACACCCAAAGAGCCCGCAGCACCCAACGGCCTCCCTTACTGCAGAGTGTGATAAAACCGTGCTGTGCTTGCGGGGGTGTCGGGGGGTCTGCAGATGGGGGCAAGAGGACCTGAACCCTGGCCTCAGACCCTGTCGCTTTGGGCCAGACGCTCCCCGTTCTCAAGACTCTGCCTCCCCACTGTCAATGCTATGGAGATGCAGAGTCTGAGCTCATCTCTGAGATCATCAGATTTAAGCAGCCTCTTCTCCCAGGCAGCAAAACGGAAGCTCAGAAAAGTGAACTGTTTCTTCCAGGTCACAAAACTAGTGAGAGATTAAGGGCAGTCCCAGATCCCTGATAACCCAAGGTCTGTTTTTGCTTCAACTTAATTCCAAGTTTCAAACGGTCTTTCTGGATTAGAGCAGGCTCTGGTCCTCAGCACATTCTTGAGGACAGCGGTTTGGCCCAGGTCAGAGCTGTTTCCCATCCTCTCTGCAGTTACCTCGAAGGCCCCTAGGTGTCCCTTGATGAGATGGTGCCCTGTGAGTACGGGACAGGAGACTCTCCTAGAATAACCTAGCATCAATCACTCAAGCTAAGGAAATCCTGAAGGATACTAGTGGAAACCTGGTGTATGGTGATGACTGACTTGTTTGGGGGAATGAGGTTTCCAAATAAAGAATCAAAAGCAGGTAGACAATCGGATAAATTCTGATGTAGCCACACTTACTAGTGAACTTGAAAGCCGTCCAATTGCCCAGTGCTTCCGGGACTTGCTTGATGAGACGTCCTCTTGGATAACAAGTTGGTAAAAAGAGAAGTTGCTTGTGCTCTGGGACTGGTTTCTGTGTTCCTAAGATGACACAAGACTAATAAAAATGGTTCTCACCTCCCAAATCAGTAAATATTAAGATCAAATCAATTCCCAGGGCCATTGGAAGGCCCTGCATGTGTATGGAATGGAGCTGAGTCCTTTGAAATCTGTAAGCCTGACGCTGGGGTCATTGGCTGCATTATGTGCTACAGCATAGAGCTACCCCATCGTGGTGGAGAGGAGGCCTTCACTGTGATGCCCTTGGGGAGAAAACACAGCAAAGAGTGTTGTCAGGATGAGCTTTTCAGAGATCTGAGGAACAGTCTCACCGTGCAAGGCAAATTTGAGCTTAAAGCTTTTTCCGTCTCTTTTTTCTTCCATTTCCAGTTAGATGCACACGATGGACCATTCACATCCTTTCCTGGGAGCAGGCGGTGAGAGCGTGGCCGCTCAGAGATGCAGTGTGATCCTGACAAGTGAGGGGATGATCTGCGTGAGCTCTGATCCCCACTTATCTCCAGTGCCTGGTGATTAATGAGGGATTAGATAAATTCTCATGCAGTCTACACTGACTTGGGAATTATAAAACTGCAGCACGTAAAAGCCTATAGGAACTGCAAGAGCCAGTATTACAATCACGGGTTTTGCTTTTCTTTAATAAACATGTTTTTGCTTAGTTTTGGCAAGTTTTTCAAAGAAAGCATAAAAAGTCATGAATATGTTTTATTCTTCCTTTCTCTCACTCCTTAAATTGAATAAATATCCACAGAGCATCGCCACAGTTCTTTCCCAACGGGTCCAAGTTTCCAGTTGCTCATACCCAGATTTCCAAAATTTAAACATTAACACAAAAATGACACAGACCTGTGATGCTTCAGAGGCACAAGGCAAACATGACCTCAAATCTTCTCCGGAACAGACACTCTCAGTTGGACCTTCCATGATTCCCAGCAATGGAATCAGAGTGAATGAGCTTAAAACAAAATACTATAAAACACATGAGAGTAACAGAAAAATAAATCAACCAAACAAGCAAAATAGGGAGAATCCCAGACTTAGATTAATTTTAATTAATCTGAAATTAAGATTAAAAACAAATCTATTTTAAAAGTTTTAAATTATGAATGACTAAGCAATTGGGATGGAATTGAGATCTTGTCATGAAAGTGCAGATATTTCTGCTAGAAAAAAAACAAACAGCACTTGTGGAAATTAAAAAATACAGTCATTGAAATAAGCATCACAGTGGACAAGTTAGGCAGCCCAAATGTACACAGGTGAAGAAATAATTAGAAAACGAAAGCTAGAACTGCAGTTTTTACCCAGAATGCAACACTGAAAAATAACATGGGGAAAACATAAAAGAGAGGTCAGGGAACTGGAAGGCTGAAATGAGCAAATCCGACATATTTCTAACTGGCACCCAGGAAAGGGCGGGTGAGAGGAAAGACAAGAATGAGGGTGAGGCAGTATTCCTGGCTGTGGATCCATGAAAGATAAAGATGTGAAAGCACATGCAGGAGCCAAATCATCCCCAAGCCAGCATGATTAAACTGCTTTACATACATATACCAGTTTTTCACAGTTGACACCAAGCAAAGAACATACATTCTCCACCAGAACACTTGGACAAGAAAAGACTACCAAAGTGTCCATAGCACTGATCAACAAATTTTTACAAAAGTCATGTTACTGAAATAAAATTAGTCATTTCCTATCAATTTGTATGTGCTCAACATGAATATGACAATCAAATTCTAATTTTGGCTCTAGTTTTTTTTTTTGTAGTCTGCAATAAATTGATGTTTACATCACAAAATGCATGCCAATAGTAAGAGGCCTAAGGTTAATACCTGTAAAAAATCAAGTCATAGACTACTTCTTAGATTTCTTCGCTAGTCTCTCGTACAGTTGTTCAGGAATAGAACAGATGGAAGACAGTTTCCATTGTGCAAAAGCACAGCCTTAAGACTCAGTTTAGAGTCTAGAAATAGTCTCCATTGATTCATGTGGGTCATGAGTGATTTCTAAGGCATTCATGAGGCCCTCAATATTGGAACAGAATACCAGAGTACTTTCCTTCCTGAAGAAAGGCTCCAACTGCTGGTGGCACTTTCAAAGGAAAGTAATTGTGACAACTTCTTCTAGAAGATTCCATTGTTGGAGTCTTCAGTCTAGCAATTCTGCCTTGTTCTTGGATAAATCCAAATCACAAACCAGGTCATTGAGTTCTTCCTGTGTTAGTCTGTGTGGGGTTGATGATGCACCACAGTAAAAATCTGGATCACTGCATGCTGATGGAACAGGAGAAGAACAGGTCGACTCACCCTTGTCCTCATCAGATGAATCAAGAGAATATTCTGTTGGAGGATCTGGAATAGAAAGTCACTCACCATGTGGAACTGGTCTCAATGCAGACAGAATGTTTGGGTAGACTATTCTTCACTTCTTTTGCTTCGTTATTCCACTGGAAAGAGGAGGAACCAAGCAGAAGTAATGGTCTTTTATGTGGTTGCTTGGCTCTCTCCACACCATGGTGACTGCAAACAGCATTGATAGTCTTTTGCCATTTAACCACTCTGAAAGCTGTGTTGTACATGGAACACAGCATATATGTGGGGCCCAAGGCTTGTCTTGGTCACCAACCTTGCATCCAAAGTCAAGATGATAAGCCTTCTTCACTTGAGAAGTGATACTTTTCTTCTGGTTGGCAAATGTCACTTCCCCACAAATAGAGCAGAAATTGTCTACGCTATTAACGCACTTTTGAGGCATTACTGTTCTATGGAATAGTAGCTTAAACTGTCTCACACAAAGTCTGAAATATTTTCAATGCTCAACTTTTCCAACAGAGCTTTCTATAGTGCACTGCTGATGTCAGCTTACTTCAGCAGCCGCCTGGCAGTAGTATTGCATTGCATCACAAATTAATGCAATCAACTATGGATGATGTGTGCATGACGGTATTATGCAGTGCGATGCAATATGACATCATTCTAGGCTGATTTAGGATGTTGTTGCAGTCCTACTGGATCAATTTACACAGTGAAACACATAAAATGAATTCTATGAAATATCTTCAAAATGAGAGCTAATTAAAAAATGTTCAGGGTTATATTCATGTTCAGCATACGAAGATACTACAGATTAGGGCCTTTTAAAGTCAGTAACACGCTCACTGTTGACAGTGTAGTATATAAAATATTTTCTCTGACTTCTCACTGGTTGTTGGAAATCAACAACCAAGGTATAGATTAATAAGTGAAACTATAGGAGCATTGGTTTTGTGAATGGTTTACACTAAGGTTCTCACTGATGGCACACAGCTATCTAACATACAGAATGAATTGCTCTCCTCAACTCACCTACCCTGGCCTTGATATTTGGCCATTGGAGAAGGAGGGCTTAAGAGGTTTTGTTTCTTCCTTCCCAGATAACTTCCACATATTGGTTAAGAAAATGCTTATACAGAAGCAAAATTACATATACTTGAATACACGTGAAAGTATCACCCACCATCTGTATTATCTTGGGTAAGTTAAATACATTCTCTGACCCCAGTCTCCTCTTTTGTAAAATAAGGGGGATATGGTGCTCACTTCCTGAGATCATTAAAAGGATAGATTAAATAATAATAAAAATACTCAAAACAATGTTTGTCACTAGTTTAAAAATATTGAGTATTTTATTACTTTAAATCATAAATAGTATTTTATTATTTTATGTATGTAGTATAAATAATATTTTATTATTTTTAATAATATTTAAATATTTAAATAATATTTAAGTAATATTTTATTGTTTTAAAGTTACATTGATTGATTCTCCCTTTCCTGGTGTCAGAGATATTAAGAAAGACCTGCCAAATGGAAACAGTCGGGGTCTACAGTGAGGAGCTAAGTCATGGAAAACCTGTAGCAAGGGGAACAAAGGCACGTTAAGAACCTACCTAGAGGAAGCTCCATGTTGGGGTCCAGCAGGGCCACTAGGATGAGGGTGAGAGGTTCCCCCCCCAATTTCTCTCTCCTGATCCTTTTATAGAAACAAAGTCTACACAAAATCTATAGGGCTACTTAAAGGATGAACTCAGGTGAGCGATGTCACAGAATGCAGAAATGGGAAGATGTGGCCAGATAAATGGGTAGAGTTCAGTCCCAAGAACAGCAAGAGTTGATAAGAAATACGGGAAAAGGGAAAGATTATTTCATAAAGTTTTCATGGAAGGAAGCTAGTGACATCAAGGAAAGACAAGAAAAAAAAACGTGTTCTCCATAATTTTTTCAATTTTAAACCTTATGGCAAGTTGAAATAATTATGATTCATCATACATTCTTTAATTAATTTTTAAAAATTAAAACATAACACCTGCTTATAAGCAATGCTTATAAAATGCAAGATTAAACAAAAGACACAGCAGCAACAAAAAAAGCTCTTTCTGAATGTTAATTTCCTCATCTATTAAGTAGAATATGAAATTTATTCAACTGTGTTATTTTGAGGAATACATAAGATAATAAGCGAAACGTGTCAGGTATAGATCAATTCTCCATGGTAGTCATTGCAACTAACCATAATGCCTTCATACATTCTTAACCATCAATACCAAAATTATCAGGATTAGTTTGGAAGTCTATATGGTAAATTTTCTCATTTTTGAATTTTTCCTGTGGACTAGAAAAATGCTTGGCACACACGCACACCCACACCCACACTGTGGAATACTACTCAGCTATAAAAAGGATGAACTGCCATTTGTGACATCATGGATGAAACTGGAAAGGATGATGTTAAGTGAAATAAATAGAAGGAGAAAGACAAATACAAGATGGTCTCACTTAAATGTAGAATATAGAAAAATATAACAAAGAGTCAGTCAGAACCAAACCAATAATAAAGTCTTAACACTTGACTACAAAACTGAGGCAACCAGGTGGGAAGGTGGGATTGGGGAGGGGAGGGGGCCCAGAAAACATGGTGGCATATTGTTGGGGTGTTGGTGTTGGGCAGGGTGTGAAGTAGACATTTGCAGAGGTTTAAACCCATAACCCTCGAGCAGATACAAAGATGTAAACCTATTTCACCTCAGAAAACACAATTTGGGGAAAAAATGTAATCATTCTGTACGTATACATGTAGTGATAGTTGTGAGGCTTTTTTCTTTGAATGTGATAAATCTGTCCTACTTTCATTCTTAAAACTACCCATAAGCCCTGCTTTGCACTCTGCCCTCTGATATTCAGTTTCCCCTTTGTACTCTCGGCTCCTTGCCCTCTTTGCCTGAATAGACAATACCCCTTGTGAAGGAAATGGTTCTCATTTCTGTCATAATGCACTGTTTGTTCTCAGGGGTGGGATTGGGGACTCTGGACTCTGTCGAGGAAGTTAGTTATTCAGCCAGGCAGCCACAGGCTCTGTCCCAAAGACCCTTTTGGATTTTCATGCAAGATTTATTTCATCCGCGTCCTGTTTGCCCCCTGGGTTTCTCCCTGCTGTTTGTGTGTCTTTGTTTGGGCAGAGTGTTTAGACATAAATTACCCATAATTGGCGACGTCATTCATACCACAGCGAAGACAATAACCATAGCAGCTTAGGACAAGCAATTCAGGGTATCCTCATGCAGTGAGTTACATGCTTAAAATCCCACCAGATTTTCAAAAACACTCTGTGAGAGGGTCAGAGAAAATAGTATCAAGCATCTTTTAAGAATAGAAGATAAACATATTTTTAAAAATCCAGATCTGTGACAACTCAGAGAAGAAACCCATTCTCCCTGATGCCCTCCACGACCCCCCATCTTAGCTCAATTGTCCTGACCGAACCTGCCCCCATTTTTATCAAGACCCACCCAGCTGGAGGAAAATCACACTTGAAAATCACACGCACAAAGGCTTGTGTTTGTGTTAGGACTCCTGAATTTCCTAGAAATTGCATTAGCATGGATAGAAGACTTTGTATTATCCACTGCATTCACATTTGAGATTCATTTCACCTCTCTAGGAATTGAGTAGCGTTATTTCCCAAGATGAGGAGGGAAAATGTAAACTCATTAGCAAGCCCAGAATCAGCTGTCCCTGTGTTTTCCTAAACCTGGGTTTTCCTCATCTTCAAAATGGGACTTAGAGACATAACGAGGTCACAGCACTAGTGTGGTGACTGAAGACGATCGATATCACAGAAACAAAGAAATCAGTAAGAAAAATAAGTTTTCTCCAAAACAGCCTTCCCAGAAAGATTTCACCAGGAGGTCAGAGGGCACGTTACACCCACAAAACAAGCATTCTGTGGGACTTTCCGGCAGAGCTTTCAAATAATGCTGTTTTCATTTTTCCCTGTTACAGCAGGAGCCGGCTGACCACACAGGGTTACTCCCACCCTCCCACTCGCTCACCCTCTTCCTCGCTGGCCAGCTGCCCACAGTCAGCTCCCACCGCCCCCCGCCCCGCTGGCCTGCCTTGGGAAATCGCAGCTTCCTCCCCAGGTTCCGACAGGTCTACACTGTCAATCATAAGTCAGTGCCATGCAAAAAAATTGATAAATTGATGAGTTGTCAGCAGCACTTATCACCGCTGTAAATAGAGAACAGAAGCAGCAGGGCAAGCAGAAGAGATGGAGCAAGAGAATAGAGAATTCACCCCAGTTTGTCACTGGGGTCCCTGCCCCAGGCCTGCGTATTGAAGACGGGGTATCCTCAGCCCAGAGCCTGGGCGCCTGAAGGAAGACCCAAGGGTTTCCAGGGAGAGGGCCAGCTCCACCAAACGCCCCCGTGGGTTTGAACTGCTCCATTTATTTAGGCGGAAGGTACTGTGCGGGGGGAGGAGTGAGAGGTCACTAAAGCACCTGAACTTTGGGGTTGGGAGAAAAGATGGACCCAGACCCACTGGGGACCACCTGTGGGCTATGCCTCAGTTTCCTCCTGGCATTGTGGGATGGCTCAGCAGGGACCCTGAGCTCCACCAGCCCTTCGGTGACACCAAGGCAGGGGCGGCTCCCGAGTTAGGTGGCTTCACCTGCAGCTCTAGCCTCCTGTCCAAAGCCCAGGTCACCACAGAGCAACAGTGCAGTGAAAGGGCGCCCCCTGGAGGCCAGGCGCAGTGCTGGGATGCTTTCAAAGAGCGACCGTAAAAGCCCTGGATCATTGCTGACACTTTGCCTTCTTTGCCCTTCAGGACTCAATGCCCGTCGGGGGAGTGACTGCTGACAGCTGTTCGGGCAGGGTCCTCTGTAAGGGTAACCGCCTGCCCCAAGAACAGCCAATGGCAGCTAACGAGAGTGGGATAAGCCTCACCCCTTTGTCCCAAATCATGAGGTCCTCCCAGCCTCCAGCACCTGCCTGGGAGAAGAGCCTGTGTGAAGACTGCCTCACAGTCACCTCTCTCTGCCCAAGCTGCTTCCCAGGCTCCCTCACGGGGAGTGCTCCTGAGAGCACAGCCCCTAAACTTCGGCTCCCATACTGCTATTTCTGGGGTAGCTCAACCTGTAACCCACTTACGCCGTGAGGGTCTGCCAAGCCCTTGACCTGCTCTGCATCAGGGTTTCTCAGAAACCCACCCCAGAGGTGAGACTGGGGGCGGCTGGGCCATAGGGCTCGTTCCAGATTGGCTTATATGTGGTCTTATATATAAAGAGAGCACCCCAACACCCCGACTCTCCCTGCAAGTCAGGTTAAGTCATGTGATGAGATTGGAGCAGAAGGGGCAGGACAAGAAGAATTGCCCTCTGGGTGAGGCTCCTCCTCCCCACTCTTCTTAAACAAAACCCCCACACAGCCCTCAGTCTGCAGCAGCCTGTTCTGTCCCTTCTCGGCGCGCACTACTCTGCCTGTTAGTGCGTATTTGGTCTGCGGACTCCCGTCTGCTTTGGTCATTGGAGTATAAGCTCCAGGGGGGCACGGCCACCTCTGACTCGCTCCTGAAAGATCACCAGATTAGACACTGCAGATTTTATGTGTCTATGACACAGTCACTTGACAGTCTGCTGCCCCCACCTCCCCGCCGAGCGCACCCTCGAGGTAGTGGTTTTCCCGTGGGGTTCATCGCTGGCTCCCCAGACTTAATGCAGAGAGGGGCACATAGTAAGACTGACTTAATAACTAGTTGTTTTTCTTTTTAAAGACTAGATGAATCACAGAGGAATGAATAAATTAGTAAGCACAATGCTGATAAATGAATTCACTAGGGCATAAATAAATGAAACACATTACCAATGGCCGGCATTTTCTGGGATGCACTGGGATCTGGGTTTATCTGACACTTAACCATACACACACACACACACACACACACACACACACACACAGGCATGCACGCATGCACACACTGTTGTCTCCATACTTTCCACTGTAACACATTGCAGAAGGGCATCTCATTGGAAAACAAGCTCTCAGGAAGATTTCCTCCAGCTCATGAGGAAACCAGGCTGATGGCATGAGATGGGGTGGCAGACACCTGCCATGGGGTGTGGGTCCGCCAGCATCCATATGTCTCTCCATCAATTACAGGTTCAAGAGGAAAATCACTTGGGTTGTACCACAGGGAATGAGGGCTTGGCCACTGGACACTCTTGAGTGGGCCAGTAACTCCCAGTGCTGCCAGAGTCCAAATAGCTAATTAGCAATCTGGTTAAGTCCTCAGTGCCTGCATCCCTTCAAGAATTGAAGAAACTCGGGCCCTCCCTGGTGGCGCAACAGGTTAAGTCTCAGCGCTATGAAGTTATCAGCAGCCACTACAGCACGAGTTCGATCCCCAGCCAGGGAGCTTCCCACATGGCGCAGCAGACCTCTCCTGTCTCCCCGCTGCCCCCCTCAGCAGTGTACTTCCGTGGCTCTGCCTGTTCTGCTCCCCACTCTGTCTCTGGTGAATCCTCTCACCAGCCCACACCTCTGGCCTACACCCCAGCTCATATGCATAAATAAATAAATATTAAAAAAAAAAAAGAATCTAAGAAACTCCAAGTGACAGTCTCGGGAGGAGAGTCAGAGAGCCGGGTGGGGAGACTGTCTCGAGGTCAGACACACCTAGCCAGGGAACTCAAGGCCCATTGATTGGGAGCTGGCTGGGCGTGTGGGTTTCTCCGCCCACCAGGATGGGCTCCTGAGTCAGGCTTCAGCTTTTCTGTTAAGAAACCAGAATTGTGATGTTTACAGTCACCGTGTGTGATTTTCTTTTTGAGGAAAAAAAAAAAGAAATCTTACAAGAGCGCTTGGGATTTTAGAATATGAAAAGTAATGTGTTTGAGATTCAACTCACATTTGGCGAGTCTGATTAAACGTCGAGCTCTACCATGGCCACGAAACCCTGCTTCTGAGTGTTCCTTCTGCTAATTAGAGCTGGAGACTTGGGAGTTTTATTGCTTTAATCCTCTGGTTGTTCTAGAGACCTGGGTCACATTGCCAGGGAGGTGATTTAAGGCAAACATGAAAAGTCTTTTCTTTGCTTCTCTTAAAAAGCGTGACAACATTTTATATGTATGGACATTTGTATGTGCGCAGCCTATGTAATCGTTTTCTCCCCCTCCGGCACCTGTTTTTCAGTAGGGAGAGGGAAACTTCAGGACAGACAAGTCCCTTAGGACACGAAGTCAGGCTGCTCCCCGTCTCCTGCAGCGTCCGCTGAGCCAGCACCAGGCCTCTCGGAGTTGGAGAAGCAGGAGGGCACATGCCTCTCCCTCTGCCTGTAGCCGGAGTGAGAAGAAGTGATCTGCCTTAGCGGCGGCCCAACACTATGGATGGATTCACTTAAAGGAGGTCAAAGGGGGCATAGGGTGGCAGCTGTACACCCCACAGGTGACTAGTGACAGGGCAGGCCCTGCTGTGATGCTCCCGGCCACCTAGGATCAAGGAAAAATGGAATGTGTAATTTAGCAAGAGGAACCAACCTCCAGGTGACAGATCTTTCATCTTACCCTTTCCCATGAGGAAGACCCCCTCCATACCCAGGATGAACTGAGTTAGCTGGGAACAGGCTGAACAGATCTGCAATCAGCATGGGGTCTGCAGATGGCGGTCCATCCCAAGAGGGAAAGCGCGCCCCTAGGCAGGGCCAGGGAGTTGGGAGGAGCAAAGGATGTGGCCAAGGTCAGGGGCTCAGAAAGCAGCAGACTGAGGAGACGGAGCCAGTGATACAGAGATCCAGCTTACTTCAAGATCCTCTGGAAATAAGCAGGGCAGACATAATGAGTTAAAGACCGAAGAAATCATTGCAGGGGTCCAAGGAGAAAGCAGGTTCTCATGGATAACACTCCATGTGAAGTCTACAGGAAAAGGCTAGAGGTAGGATTAAGGTAGAAAGGAGAGTAAGTCCAGAAAAGAAGGCTGGGGAAGAAACTGAAAGTGATCGTAAAAGATTTGTCACTACAGAAAGTGGAAGTTGAACTCACAAATGAGAGTGAGTGGACTTGAGAAAGCAGCTGCTCTCTCTTTGCTTTGCGTCTGGGATGATTCACTAGAAACTCGACCTTGGTGTTTGCCCTTTTCTGTTTCCCTCCCTGAACCCTCCCTAAGTCTTCTCAGCACACGGATTTATTATGAGGTCATAATCGTGTAAATAGTGTTCTCTGCTGAGCCAAATAGTATACTACAATTAGGCTTCTTCTATCACTTTTGTTTTTTGTTAATAATGGGCTCACTGTATTGCTAAGCCTGCTATAAGCCTATCACTAGCCCTTGCCCCAAACTCCAGTTGATCTAGAAGCTTCTCTCAATATGTTTTTCTATTTGAAAATAAGTTCCATTCACCTACTAATTTCTTATTCCAAACTTCCTCCTGAAGATCTCTATCTTCCTAGGCTCATCTGTGCAAAGTTTCTACTACTCAGATCTGCCAGTAGCATTTAGCAAAAGTGCAATTACTTAGCGCTGCATACAAGATTCTCTAAATCCCTGGCATTCTTTCATTATTTCCTTTGTCACATCTTCTAGTCATATGAAATAGCTGCCAGCTGATCAGCATTCAGCTCAGGGTAAATCCTGCCAGGTCTGTAGGGCTCGTTCTATGGTTTAAAATGTTAATTGCACATTAAACATCATTGCTGTGTTATTAGCTAACCAAATAATTTGCATTACTGACCAGCTTCCACCAGAAAGACCTAGGAAAAAGATCAAGTTAGACAGAAGAAAGAAGGAATAAAATAAACAAATATGAGTCCATGAACTAAAACACTGACAGAGAAAATTAATGAAATCAGAAGCTAGTAATTTGGAAAGATCAATAAATGTGTTCGCCCTACAGTCTGTCTGACCAGGTAAATATAGAGAGGACTACATAATATACAATAGGAATTAGAGAGGAGGTATTACCTTAACGTAATTCCAAATAAACCCAAGAGTGCTTGGTAAAAACCAACAAACTGATTCTAAAGTAGGTATGGAAAGGAAAAGGAAATAGGATATATAAAAAAATTAAATAGACTAACAATGTTTTACTACTCATATTTATTATACTCATTACTATATACTCTTATTAGTACTCAGATTTATATAACACTATGGTAGTTAAGATACTGTAGTATAGGAGAGAGGATAGATCTATAGATTAAAAAAATCAGAATTAAAAGGAGAGAAAAAGATTTACAAGTATATAATCAGGTGAATTTTAATAAAGGTGCAAGAACAATTAAATGAAAGCAATGATAGTCATTTGAACAAAGGTGTTGGAATAACTGGATATTCATATGTGAAGTAATTAGTCATAATCCACACCATATGTCCTTTAAAAATATTGACTCACAATGATAATATACCTAAATGTTAAATCTAAAACAATAAAAAGTCTGTGAAAATATTTGTGACATTGAATTACACAAAGATTTTTTCAGATATTCAAAGAACATGACTGATCAATAAAAATGAATAAAATTGTATTTCACCAAAATTTAGAAATTCTTTTTTTTTTTAAAGTAAGTCATTGTTAAGAGAATGAAACGTAAGTCACAGACAGGGGTAAGATATTTACAAACTACATACATCCAACATAGGGGTTGTGTCCAGATGTAAAAAGAACTCTTACAGACTCAGTAATAATAAAAGACAAAGCCAATTAAAATGAGCAAAATAAAAAGTTCGAACACAGACTTCACCCAAGAAAATACACAGATGGCAAATAAGCACATAAAAAGATGGATTCCAGGATTATGGAAATGCGAATTAAAACCATAAGATTGCTACACATAATTTAAAATGAGTAATGTCAAGTACTATTGAAGAGGTGGGGATGTTGAAATTGTCATACACTGTTTTGGGATGCAAACTACCCACTATGTAAACTATTTGGCAGTTTCCTATGTAGGTTAACATAGGTGACTCAACAGCTCAATTCCAGAGAGCTACTCAAGTCAAATGAAAACCTGTATTATCACAAAGCCTCCACACACAACTTTATAGCAAGAGTATTTATACTTGCCTCAAACTGGAAACGACTCTAATGGCCTTCAATGGGAGAATGAATAAACAAAACACGGTACATTCATACAGTGGAATGTTACTAAGCAATAGTAATCAAAACAGTATGGCACTGGCATAAAAACAGACACACAGATCAATGGACTAGAATAGAGTTCAGATATAAACCCACATTTACACAGTCAACTGCAATATACACAGTAAACAAGTGTGCTAAGAACATACAATGGGGAAAGGCTATTAATAAATGGCACTGGGGAAATTAGATACATATGAAAAGAGTGAAAGGGGATCCCTAGCTTATATCACTCACAAAATTAACTCAGAAATGGATTAAAAACTTGAAGTTAAGACCTGAAACTATAAAACTCCTAGAAGGAAACCCAAGGGGAAATCTCCTTGACATTGGTCTTTGCAATGATTTTTTGGATATGACTCCAAAGGCACAGGCAATAAAAGTGAAATAAGCAAGTGGGACTACATCAAACTAAAAAGCTTCTGCACAGCAGACAAAACAACCAAATGAAAAGTCAACCTACGGAAGGAGAGGAAACATTTGCAAACCATATATATCTAAGAAAGGATTAATATCTAAATATATAAGGATCTCATACAACTCTATAGCATAACAACAACAAAACATCCTATTGAAAATGAGCAAAGGATGTGAACAGACAATTTCTCAAAGAAGACACAAAATTGGTACAGGTACATGATAGGTGCTTGATATCACTAATCATCACGGAAATTCAAACCCAAAGTATAATTAGAAACCATTTCATACTGCTTAGGGTGGTTATTAAAGCCAGCAGATAGGTGCTAGTGGGGGTTGGTCTTGGGAAAGTAAGTTGGTAGAACCATTATAGAAAACAATATGGAGATTCTTCAAAAATTTAAAACACAACTACCATGTGACCCAGTCATCCAGTTCTGTCCATACATCTGAAGGTGACAAAATCAGCATCAAAGAGGCATTAAACTCCCATACTCGTCATAGCATAATTCATAATATGCAAGATATAGATAAAATCTAAACATCCATTGATGGGAGGATGAATAAAGAAATACACATAATATATTCATTGTATATCTATGAATATACAGTGGAGTCAAGCAAGAAAGCACTGCAGTGGTGAGGGAACGGGCAGGCATCCAGTACTGAACCACCATTCTCTCAAAGAAACTTCCAGCACCAGCTCTCCACGACTGCATAGATTATTAGCAAAGTCTATGAAAATGGTTTCGAAAGGATTAGTAAAATACACAGAAACATACTCTGTGGGGTGAGGCCCAGGATTTCTGGGCTCTCCCTCTCAGGAGAACAGAGATGCCCTTCACTGCCAAATCCCTCAGGGGTGGGAGAGCGGGAGGGCGGGTGCAGGACCAGCCACCAGCTCCAGGAAGCGCCATTGCACATGCTTCACCTCCCAGGCTGACAATTCTGCTCGGGTCGTGCTGCACTGTGGTTTCCCTTTGCTTTTTGTTTTATTTTTTCCTCTACCTGTACCTATAGAAAAAAGCATTTGCCTGAGGTAAGGTGATTTTGGACTCTTCTGCAAAGGTTCAAACAAACCCGTCCTTCCCTACCTCAACCTCCTTGGGAACCGGGTGTCAAGCGTGTCACCAAAATCTACCAAAGTCGGGTCAAGGGCCAAACATCTTTGTCCTCATTCCTGGTTCTGCCAAAGGATGAAATCAAGGCCCCCACTGCACAGAGGTACCCCAGGCCCATTTCGACAATATTTACGGCCAGTGATGGGCCAGCTGTCTCTGATGAAAAATATTTCCCAAGGGGCGATCACAGTAGCCGTGAGACCATTTGACTGGGATGAAAAAAAATAACTAGCAAAATAGCATTCGTGATGCAACAACGGTAGAGGAGAAGGGGTTCTTCCTGGCTGCCTTGAAGGGACCCAGTGGAGAATGTCAAGGCTCTGGCGTCCTCAGCGGGCTAAGTGCCAAGTGGTGGAGGGGGTAGATCCAGGAGCAGGGGGACCAGGATGCAGATTTCAGGCAAGGCGCTAAGGCCTCCCCCTAAAAATCTTAGTCCTGAAGATGGAGATGGAAATGGAGAATGGGTCTTGCAGACAGCAGAGAGCTGGTGAAGACGGAGGCCAGAGCCCAGTGCCCGACCCTCTCTGCATATTTCCCTGGGTCTAGGGGGTTTCATTTACAGAGTCTTTGTTGGACGCATATTATATGCCAGGGCTCCTCTCTGGGCCTTGCTCATGGAGCCCTTTTTGAGTCAATATCATTGATACTCCCATCTTACAACGGAGAAAATTCAAATGTGATGGAAGTTAAATGATCTCTCCCCAAGTCACCCTGTGAGCTGAGCGGGCAAGCAAGGAGGCCAGACTGTACAGCTGCAGATGCGTCTTCCAGGATGGCCGGGAAGGGAACCAAGAGGAAAAGGGGAGACTGAGGCTGATGGGCGCTTGACCACAGGAACATTCTGAGCGGTCTGAGCGGATGAAAGTGGATGACTGAATTCAGGCAGGCGGGAAGGCTGACAGGATGGGAAGTTGCTGAGATGATTCAGTAGCCTGCCTGGCAAAGAAGGGATGAGGGGCTGAGCTCCCATAGAGGTAGGGTTATGGCGAGCAGGTGTGGTGAGAAGGGGTCGTTAGGGAAGGAAAGTGGGAAGCAGCGATGACTAGGAGGTGACTGAGGGACTGTCGGGGGGTGGGGGCTGGGTGGGTGGGGGGTCCGACTGTCGCCCTCTGGTGGTAGTCTGCTGTATTGCGTCTTCCGGAGGCCTGGAAAGCTCGGGTGTCTCTGCCTTCTTTGCGGGTGAGTGGGAGAGCCTGGTCCCCGTCACCGCCTCTCCTACCGCCACCCACACGCCCCGCTGTGATGGCAGTGCTGCCTGCAGTCCAACAGCTTGGGCTCCCCACCCACACTCCTTCTGGGCTGAGAAAATATGCATCATCTCAGGACTCTCAAAGCTACCCACTTGAGCAGTAGTTAGAAAGGGATGGCGACCACGCAGATCGTTTGTTACGTGCTTTCTGGGTGTCAGACGCCAGGACCAGCTCTGCTCAGGCCCTGGCTCACCTGCTTAACCCTCACAGCAAACCGAGGTGTAGCAGAGTCCCCCTGTTGGAAACGGGGCAACCGAGGTGCAGAGAAGGGCCCCTCATCAGGCACTACCAAATGGCACGCGAGGGCCTAGCAAAGCAGCCTCCATCTATCTGCGCACATGCGCGTTAGTGGCTGGTTTCCGCTCAGGCCGGGATCTCAGCTGCATCTGGAAACTGGAAGAGGAAAGTCTCTTCTCCTCTCCTTCCCCTACCTTCCCCATCTCAAGGTATGGTAAACTCTGACATTTAAAGAATGGATGAGAGCAAGAAATCCAATAGGACTGGAAAGCGTAACCCAAGACACTGGAGGCTGACAAGCATCATGGCTACGACTCATGTTAGAAAGTTGTTTTCCAGGCAGTAGAATAGAAAAGCAAAAATGATTTGGGGAAAATATAAGTTTAGCTTAGGATGTCGAGAGACCATAATAAAGTGTTCATGGTTTTTAAATGGTATTGCACAGTATCAAGATTGGGGATTTTTCTCCCCCGAGTTTCTTCACTTCCCTCAACTCTCACTGTGAAAAACACAACTGATAAACGATTTGACGCTCAGCTCACGTTCCAGGCCTGGAATCAGAATTTCAATGTGAACATGAAACTCCAAGGAATTCCGCCTGACATCATTCCCATCAATTTGAGGTTTATTTGCCCGAAGGACTATGACAGATATAGCTCTCTCCACTGGGTTCTGTGAGTTTATGAGGGAGTTTTGGGAGAAATGCTATTTTAAGCACCATTTAGGCTTTGCTCAGACTGTTTTTATGGGCAAAGTTATGATTCTTGGTAATTGCTGGAGTTTACTTTTAACGCCTCCTCCTCAGCTGTTAGCGTGGGCTTCTTTGCCTTTCTGTACAATCCCACGGCGCCGTCCCTCAGTCTCTGGGCTGACGTTATTTATAAGCTAATGACAGAGCCATAAATATTGTAGTAAATAATTGTGGGGTGACATTTGCTGAGCGACAGTTACAAGCAGCTGGAGAGTGTTTCTGTGCGAAATTGCCTTCACCCTTCCTCCCATTACCATGACCTGCGGGGAGATTAGGAACACTTCTGCCACCCCCTCCCCAAATGCCTCGCCATTTCCTTCTAAGATCGATGGACCTCTCGGTGGAAACCACTTCCCCTGCACTCGCCTACCCGTGCCCGGGCAAGCTTATGTATTGAACTCAGGGAGACCGAGTCCATGTCCTGAGTGAGTTCATTTCTACTTTTGTCATCGTTCACTCACCCCTAGTTATCGGCCCACCATGCGGAGCCCCTCGGCAGGACGGCACTGGGGCAGAGAGAGGCAAAGCCTTTCTGGAAAAAACTCGCCCTCTAGAAGCCCCTCTGCAGACAGATGCTTGTCACCGTCAGCCTCTCTCGCAGTGACACCACCACCAGCAGGCTCCAGGAGAGCCCGGCGCCAGCTTGGGCAACACTGGCCTCATTACTGAGAACTCTACCCCAGGAGGGAGCCTGGGAGAGGCATCGGGCATGCACCTTCTGCCAAGAGGACTCAAGATGGAACTCAGCTCATGCAGGATAATCACGTCCCTGATTATTTCTCCATTCCTGGAACCGTGTCCAGAGAAGCGCCCATCGGTCAGACCTTCCCAGAGTCCCAGCCTCTCCTGAGAATGTAAAGGGGGGTCCTCAGGAAAGGGGAGTGTCCCAGGGCCCCACCCCCACCTCAAGCCAGAGAGATCCAAGACACCTGGGACTACGAATCCCAGAATGCCATCACCACCGAAGGAAGGATGCTGAGGACTGAGGGCGGAGTTAAGAAACGGTTTTGGGGATTTAAACACCAGACCCATGAGCTTGGAGGGGGCGACTGCTCGTGGTGGTGGGTCGCCAGGTTTTGAGTGGGCCATGAGATTCCAGCTCAGCGGAACTGGCAGGACGCAGTCACCAATTTATTCCTTATCTTTCTTCTTTCCCTTTTTGTAAATAAACCCTTTTATTAAATTTATCGCGTGTGCCTGCAGTTGGGTCTTTTAAGTCCCTTTTAAGCGCACGGGTGAGAACCCAGACAGGCACCCCATTTATATCGGGGCTGCCCTGTATCAAGAGTTCCCGTCACATCACCCCGACCAGTGGCGTGCTGAACCCCTGCTCTTCTGCTGGAACGAGCCGGCCACCCTACCTTTACCTAAGGCTCCCCACGCCACATTCCGCTGGCCCCCAGGCTAGCACCCAAGGAGTTCCTGCGCTCCAGCCTTCTCACTCTCACTGCCCGGCTTTTCTGTCTCTTGGCTCCACCCCAGTTACTTATAAACCTGTTGTAACATCTACCGACTTTACCAAAAGGGAGAAGCATTTTTGACCTCCTGTTCTCTAGGGACTGCCTGTTTTTCTTTCTTAAACCTAAATTTCTTTAAATAGAAGTAGAAAGAAGGTTTCAAATAAGAGAGATGGCCCATGGATACGCTAAATCGGACTTTAGTATTTAAAAGATCTAATAAAATACCATCTCCTTATTGAAAGTCTTAGAGACAGAGAGGGTGGAGATAGAACGGTATAGAAAAACTTCCATATCTATTTCAGACTTTATGCTATGGAGCATAATATTAAGAAATGCAGGAAGAACACATCAGGAACATTCTACGAGAACTAATAAAAAAAATAGACGTTTCATACTCTTGTCTTGGCAGGAATTTGCATTTCATTAACGTCAAGCTGATAAGAGGTCTTATTTCCACATTTATTAAAGAAAGAATTATCTCTCTTCAGTGGCACTTGAGTCCGATATTATACACATAGCACATGAAATGCAGTCAAAGTTTCAAACCCATCATCTAGGTTTGAAGAAGAGAGATGATCACAATTATGTATCATTTCTCAAGCTAAGGACTCAATGCCATTTAATCTATGCAGCCTTTGCAATGAACCCAGGCAGAATTAATCATTTCTTCTTTCCAGCCCTATGTAGTTTCTGAATATTTCTCTATTGTAGGGTAGCATGTGTTGAAGAAGCAAGAGTTGAAATACCACAGTAGTATTTTGTCAACGACAAAATGGAGATGTTGTAGAATTCATGGCTCTACATTTACGAGGTGGGGGACGATAAAAAAGAAAAACAGCAAGCAACGAAAAGTAATTCTGAAAATCTCTGGCACTAAGTCAATGCATTTTAATTATTCAATATTATGAGGCCCCTGTCTCAGGTGCAAGCACCGGCCACTCTCGCCTGCCCACAGCTTCGCCCAACCATTACCACAGCCGGACCGCCAGGAGCCTGGCTCTGATTTTTTTCAAAGAAAACAGGAGATGAGAAATGTGTCCTGATCTCTGTGGAGGGGTCCCCCCTTAGTATGTGACCACACTTCTTTAAGCTAATTCCAAGACCGACTAAGCACAGAGACAGCAGCAGCAGAGAAGAGTAGGAACAGCATCCCAGCAGTGGCTGCCATTTTGCTTCCTCCTTTTTTTTTTAAGATTTATTTATGTATCCATACAAGAACTGGGGTGTAGGCCAGAGGTGTGGGGGGTGAAAGGATTCACCAGAGACAGAGTGGGGAGCAGAACAGGTGGAACTACTGAAATACACTGCTAAGGAGAACAGCGGGTGAGGCAGGAGAGGTCTGTTGCACCCTGTGGGAAGCTCCCTGGCTGGGGATCGAACTCGTGCTGCAGTGGCTGCCAATAGCTTCATAGGCTGAGACTTATCCCGCTGCACTATCAGGGAGGCCCCTGCTTCCTCCTCTTATATGAACGGGAGGCACACGACAGTTGTTGTGTACGTGACTTGCAGAACCTAAAGGCAGCGGGGTGCTCAGAATCTAATGTAGATGAGTTGTGGAAGGGGCCACAGAGGGGCCCCCAGAGATGAGGGCACTGCCTCTGAACGGTGCCCCTGTGGGGAGTGTGTGTGTGACTCCTTCACAGCTTGTCTTCTTAGAAACTATCAGCTTTCAGCTCCCACTCAGAGTCTATCTGCCTCATCAGTGCTGGACATGTTATTATTTTCTTAAGACAGGAGTAAACAGGGCCTCCCTGGTGGCGCAGTGGTTAAGCGCTGCACTGTGGAGCTGTCGGCAGTGGTGACGCGAGTTCGACGCCCGGCCGGGGAGAGTCCCACATGGTGCGGCAGACCTCTCCTGCCTCGCCCGCTGCTCCCCTCAGCAATGTATTTCTGATCTGCCTGTTCTGCTACCCGCTCCGTCTCTGGTGAACCCTCTCGCCGCCCCACGCCTCTGGCCTGTACCCCAGCTTGTATGTATAAATAAAAAATAAATCTTTAAAAAAAAAAGAAAGACAGGAGTAAACAGGATCTAAACGAGGACCAGAAGAGTTCTGTTATCAATAAAAGTAAGTGTGAGCATAGTGCAAGCTCTGTGGGCATGTCTGTTGGCTGCGGTTATCACCTCTGCTTGGAATAACTAAGGCGGCCTTAAGGAACGCCTCTGACCAGATGTGCCCGCTGGTTTGTGGTCTCCTCGCCACACCCACTTCTGAGACTGGTCTAGAACCCCAAACGAGCCATCCGACAGGGTGGCTGCGGGCAGGGAAGACAGCCTCCAGATTTCCTTGGATCCAATTTTATGCACACATTTGACTCAACTTTCGCCTGTTCCCCACTTTCTCCAATTAGCACATCCCCGGGGATTTCGCAGGCCAGCAGTAAACAAATCCAAATTTCATTTCCATAAAGTGACGGAAGATGGGTCCCCTGGCGAAGATCGCCTTCCACACTTCATCTTAGAAATTTAAACAGGCAGATTTGATAATAAATGTTAAGGGTGTGCAATTAACATAGAAAGCGGCCGCTGCAAAGGGCACCACAGACAGGCATCTGGCCCGAGTCCCTCGCGCCTGGAGAGACCAGGCTAATAAACGCTTGTGCTGTTTATGGGCTACGTTGCTGCCTCCAGAGACTTGGCCTTGAGTGTTTTCTTGGTAAAAGTTCACTTGGTTTTAAGAACTAGCCCCAAAGGAGGGGGGAGTCACTACTTTTGCCTTATATGACAGAGAGGATGACAAATTAACAAAGTATGCAGATTCTCCCAGGGAGGAGGGAAGGCTTGGGGTGCTGCCTTGATGGCAGTGAAGCCGAGGGCCTGCATCCCCTCATAGCTGATGCCGGCCATTAACAGAGCGCGGTGCTTCGCACGAGCACCTGTGTGCTCTCCGTGCTGCGCTGCTGACTGCGAAGCCACCGCCCTCACCGCCCGCATCCTCGACGCCAGGATTCCATGCTTGTTTCTTCACTGAATTTTAATCTTGTTTTTTTGCCTCTTATTATCTTGTTTGTAACCTTAAACCTCTTTTTCTGTCCTTTCCAGTTTTGAGAAATTCTTTTTCAACACAGATTGAACCTTAAGAGGATTGTACTAGTAAAGTAAGTCAGAAGGAGAGAGAGAAATACCACGGAATTTCAGCATCGTGGAATATAAAAACAATAATCCAACAAACACAAGGGAAACAAACACAAACCCTGACTGATACTCTGACCACAGGAAAGGAGGGGGCCGGCGGGCGAGGGGTGAGGCTGCAGGTTTCTCACCTCCGCACCTGTAGCAGGTGAGAAACCACACACCTGGAATCTACACTGTCGTAACTAGTGTTGCTTTACTACACAAAGAAAATGACTTGAATGATAAAAAGGAAAACAGTTTAAACTGAAAACATTAAAGTATATAATAAGATGGGCCTCCCTAGTGGCGCAGCGGTTGAGCGCTGAGCTGTGGAGCTGTCGGCAGCAGCGATGCGGGTTCGACGCCCAGCCCGGGAGAATCCCACATGGCGCAGCAGACCTCTCCTGCCTCGCCCGCTGCTCCCCTCAGCAGTGTATTTCTGATCTGCCTGTTCTGCTCCCCACTCTGTCTCTGGTGAACCCTCTCGCCACCCCATGCCTCTGGCCTGTACCCCACCTTGTGTAAGTAAATCTTTAATATATATATGTGTGTGTGTGTGTGTGTGTGTGTGTGTGTGTGTGTGTGTATATATATATATATATGTAAATATAAAAGACGCCTCACTAAAAATAAAACAAGATAAAATTGTTCGAGTCTATCCTGAAGCTCCCGTCTTTCTTTGGACAACCTATCGATTCTGAAGATACGGCTTCCTCATCTCACTTGGACTGAATATGTTTATTTTTTTTAAAGATTTATGTATGCATATAAGCTGGGGTGCAGGTCAGAGGTGTGGGGTGGTGAGCGGAGTCACCAGAGACAGAGTGGGGAGCAGAACAGGCAGATCTACTGAAGTGCACTGCTGAGGGGAGCAGTGGGCGAGGCAGGAGAGGTCTGCTGCGCCCTGTGGGAAGCTCCCTGGCCGGGTATCGAACTCGTGCTGCAGTGGCTCTGGATAGCTTTATAGTGCAGTGCTTAACCTGTTGTGCCACCAGGGAGGCCCTGAATGTTTATTTTTTTTCAGCTTCTGTGCCACAAACCAGGGCTAGTGCAGTTCTGGTTCTCACTAACCTCGAAAGGGTTAGGTTCCGGGGGTGGCAGATGCCAGAGGAGGCCAGGAGCAGCTTTAGCTTTAACTGGGCTCTGCCGTCTTCAACATGCTCCTCGGAGTCTTTGTAATTCCAGGGAGCCCAACTCCCAGACACTGTACCCTCACTCACTCATTACATCATTCATTCGTTATTGATTCGAACACCCCGCTACTTCCATTTATGAAGCCTCTAAATGCCAACCCTGCTTCAGACTTTGAGGAGACAGAATTGGGGAGGATCAGTCAGATCTTGCCCCGATGGCCTGAAATATTTTAATGGGGGCTGACAGACATTAAACAAGTGGATAAATTGAAAAAGGTGACTGCAGTTTCATACTGTTGCTATTAAAGTTGCTTTAGAATTTTGTTTTATGAGTTAGAGCTCTATGATGTGATCGGGGCCAGTCATCAAGGCTCTTGGTTTTCTTATTTAAAAAACAGATACAAATAAAGCTGCCCTCTGACAGTTCTGAAGAGTCTCCAGTGAAACAATGTATGTGTAAGGGCATTAGAAGTAAGCAATAAAACCTGCATCACTGCTAAAATAACTTCTCTGGAACTTTTGTTCTAAATAAATAAATATAGGGGCCTCCCTGGCAGCGTAGGGGTTAAAGTCTCAGCTCTGTCAACCAGCCACTGTAGCATGAGTTCGATTCCCAGCCAGGGAGCTTCCCACAGGGCACAGCAGACGTCTCTAGTCTCCCTGCTGCTCCCCTCAGCAGTGGATTTCAGTGGATCTGCCTGTTCTGCTCCCCACTCTGTCTTTGGTGAATCCGCTAACCCCCACACACACCTTCACACCCCTAAACCCCAGTTCTTGTATGCATAAATGCATAAATTAAAAAAAAAATCTTTAAAAAAAAAAAAATAACAGAGAACACAAGAGATAATAGAGAAATCGTGAGAGCATCCCCAGTTCTCTGCAGGAAAACTGTTAAGTGAAATAGCAGTTGTTGGATATTGGGGGAAATAAAGTATCATTGACTCATAGATTGTCTGACTTAAGGAAGCAGGAGTAATATTTGAGCAGCTACTCTGCTCCAGCCCTAATGTGCGAATACAGCTTCATTCCTACCTGCATTCCATGAAGAGGGTGGGGAATTTGTGTATATGAAGCACTGTGTTGAAGGAGTCTAGAAGAGTGCCTGATGGGAATGTGGAAGGGATCTCCAGCAGGGATGGTTGAGCTGGGCTTAAAGAATGAGGAGGCTATCATCAGAGGGGAAGAGAGAGCTTCTGGGACAGAAGGTGCGGTGCCCCCAAGAGCACGCATGTTCTTCAAAGAGTGTGCAGGTGTGAAAGTGGGGTTGGAGGTTCTGGAATAGCCTCAAATGCCTGGCTTAGCATGGAGTTCACTTTCACTTGGGAGCTGTTTTAAGACTTAGCAAGAGAAGTGGTGTGATTGAGAGCAGCTTGTTAGAAAGATGACGGGCACTGCCCTGTGGAAAAGTCTAGAGGCAGGCAGACTTAATGAGGCCAGGTACAGGCCTATAGCTGGTGGGGACTCTGCCTTCCCTGCATTTTGGTTCCGGAGGGTTCAGTCACAGGCTCTGGTTCCTTGACCAGAAGGAAGATACTAGAGTTGAAGCTGTGTGTTTCCCGAGTTACCTTAGAATACATGGCTTTAATCATTAAGTCTCTTCATCTCCTGGTTAAAGAAAACACACCCTCCTTCCATGTGGAAATAACATACCCTCCTATGAATATCACTTATTGACAGCTCTTTGCTAAGCCTAAATTAATTACAAAGAGTCATTAACTTAGCTGAGAACGGCTCAGTGTACCATCTCTAAATATATTAATCCCCAAATATGTTAATCACGTCAACACTTTTCCTGCTGGAAGTTGCTGGGGGCAGTCTGAAAGGGGGCAGACGGGGGGCTGGGAAGAGGGAGTGCTCGAGGGAACATCTCATTTATCTGAACACTGGAGAAAACGGGGGTAGGAGATGTGAGCCAGGCTCTCTGGGACTCACACTTTGTAGCTTTGAGTCTTTTATCATGTTGTTTCATCCCCCTGAAAACTTTCTCCAGGCCCATTTTCTGCCTAGCAACATTTTCTTATTTTCATCAAAGAGATCCACTCTCTTCTCCTCCTTGAACAAGGTATAATTATTGCTTTCTTTGAGCTCCCTTTTCTCAGCACATCTCTATTCTCATCTCCTACTATACAGTGAGGGAGAGAAGTGGAGAGAGAAACAAGGGAAATCAAGGGAACAAAAAGAAAAAGGCCAGAAACAATATTATCTTTGAAGATGAGAAGAAGTAATTGAAATCTGACATATCAACGAGAAAGAATACAGAGGAAATGTTTTCTCCACTCATGGTTCTATGAACTGGCAATCAGAAGGGAACAATCAAAGGCTTAGAACGATTGTCTGAGGAGTATGGGATGTCTGCAATGTTTGTATTAACAGTATTTATCACTTGCTCACGTGACCTGTTCTCACTCGATATTTGATAAAAATCTTAAGAGGTAAGTTGGTAAGTTGGACAGTTTCTATTGTTGTGAATTTTCTAGCTGAGAGAACTGAGTTTCGGCAGGTAAAGGAATATGCCATCTCAGTAAGTGGCAGAGCAAGACCTCAAAATTTTGATTCCTCTCCTAACCATATATGTATTACATGATCGCGCTGCCTAAAGTTGACTCAAATAGAAAGCAAAACTAGCCCTTTGGAAATGGACATTATTTGAAGGATAACATAGAACAGAGAAATAACCACCCTGAACTGGGAAGCAGCATTAAGCATCCATCCTTAGCATTTGGAGAACGTGCTGCAGGTCACTGGCTTTTCTCTCTACAGCAGGAGCTTGAGCGCAACGCTAAATGCGAGGCTGGAGGAGCCAGGGCTGGCAGGCCAGGGATTGCTGGGTAAAGGGTTGTGACACTGGGGAAATAGAGCAAGTCTTAGAGCCACAGGAATGGCCTGTAGCAGTGTGGTGTAGTGGAAAATACACTCTGTTAGAGGAACCCGAGTTTGGGTCCCAGTGCTATCATCGCCAGTCCCTTCACCTAGCTGAGCCTCAGTTTCCTTATCTGTAAAGTGAGAATGACAGTCTGCACCCCACGGGAAGATTGAATTGATGATCTTAAATGTAAAGGTCCCCCATCCCTTTACAGGGATTTAATGAATCCTCTATCTCTTTACTCTCACAGGGGAAGCGGAACAAAGCACCAAATAGATTCACTCACTTGTGTCTGGGCACTTTGCTGGGTCAACTTCTTCCTTGTGTTCCAGTGTCAAACAGCACGGGAATGTCTAAGTGGCCTTGGAACTAACAAATGCCTGGAGCACACGTCCCAAAGCTGTCAGCCAGCGCTTACAAGGACGTGTAAACACTAACTTTTGTATTGGTCAAGCCCCTGTTGCTCATCATTCCCTTTAAGTACGTTCTGTCTTGGCAGACAAAAGAATAGTTCCTTCCAAATGTTTTTCTCTGAGAAGCTTATTGGAGCAACGTAGATGTATTGTTCTGCTTATCTTTCCACACTGCTGCCTAATTCTAGGTCTAGATCACAAGCACTAATGGAACAAAGGCAGAAGACAACCCGAGGGCGAAGCCTAACGTCTCCCTAGGCCCTGCGAGCCTCCTGCATTCAAATGTGCATCTGGTTCCAAATGCATCCATCTGAATGGGAAGGCCTGCTTCTGCGCAGTGCCACAGAGTAACAGAAACTTAATAGCAGCCCAGTGTCAAAAAGACCCTAATCACACAAGAGCAGAGGGGGAAATAAGATTAAGCTTGCCTCTGGAGGTTTCAGCAAAAACGCTCTCCAAGAGGTAATAAGATTGGAAGCTTTTCAGAGTCTGCAGTGGGAGGCGTTGCTGTGGTTCTGTAAGGAACTGGGGATTTCAAGGGTCTCGGCTCAGCTTCTGGCTGCAGCGATACTTGCCAGGGGACTTGAGCAAACAGAACATAACATCAGCCATAAATAGGCACCAAGACAGACCCACCAGTACCGTCTCCCCACGCGCGGCTCCGTCTGTAAAAGGCAACGGGAGGGGCACGGCGGAGGCTCGTGGGTTGACAGCCCTGGGTTCAAGGCCCAGGGGCTTCACCAGCTGTGCCACTTTAAAGCAATGAGTTTCGAGTGAATTGCTGAGTCTCTAAACAGGTCTCCTAGGCCGGCAATGTGTAAAAGTAATAAATGGGATTGCGGGTATTTGGTATGTAGGATGCGTTCTGCTCCCCGGTAACCATGTGAGAAAAGAAAGATACAGGAATTACCGGGCTTGTCGCCCGTCAAGGCTCATATACCAGCCCCTGCAGCCCCTCTGGCTACGCCCTGCCCAGCTCAAGGCCATGGAAATGAGCACCTGGAGCACCTGACTGGACCAGCCTCCACCGCTGGCCAGCTGTGTGGAGGGGGTAGCTCAACCTCTCTGAGCCTCAGTGTCTTCATTTTTAAAATAAGGACGGCGGAATTCCCCCACCCACCTGTGGCAGCTGTGCTGTGTAAGGACAGAGAGGGCAAGAACTAAGAGAGAAAGTTGCAAAGTAGCTAAGGAAATAAAATTTCCTGATTCACAAGTTGCCGAAAATGATGCCAAAGGACTAAGTTTTACCTCATACGATTCTGTAGCGCAGGAGACATGGGGCAGGTCCCCTGGGATCCGGCAGGCGGGTAGAGGAGGAGTCCCGGAACCCTCGCTGGCTTTTTCGGGCTTTTAATGATCTTTCTGCGCCATCTGTGTGAGGCAACCAGGTGCAGGGCAGGCGGGGGTTCTGGGGGGCCGGGAGGCTGGCAGGCCTTCTAGCCCCCGGTGAACCTTCACTCTTTCTGGGCCCTGGAGTCTCTCATGGCCTCTCTGCTGCACCCCACCACACAGTCCTCAGCAGCCACGCTCTCTTATCTCTCTCTGCTGACTCTGCTCTTATATGCTCAGCCTCCAGGCCCAGGTGCGCCCCCTCACGCAGGCCCACACCTGCGCCAGGTGCCGCCATCAGGCCCCGCGCAGGACCGCAGGGGTCCATCATTGATGGGAGGGCGGAAAAACCTGCTAACTTCATTTTCCCCACAGATTCTTAACACTTTGTGTGCCGGTGCCCTTTAAATTTCCCAGCCCTTGGGGCCGGCCATTTTCTGTGCCACCGCATGAATGGTAGAAGCATTCAATAAAACACACACAACTCCTGAACGACTGGATATTAAAAAAACTGTCATCTCTCTCATAAAACACCTTCCACTTTCACCAAAACAATGTGTAGAGCTTCTAGACTGAGTACGATCCAAGAAATAGCTCCTAATGGTTCCAAATAAATCCACCGTGGCATGAAAAACCACAGACTAGATGAACACGTATTAATACGTGAGCGGCCACCTGATACTGGTGACAAAAACACGTACTAATACGTGAGCAGACCTCAAAGTGTTAAAGTCTACCCACAACCCAGTGTTCCATTTGCATGGATATGTAGATTTGCATGTTTATTACACATACAGATCACACACATCTATATGAATATGTTTAATATACGCATGTCGGCATATACACATATCCACATATCAAGAGAATGGATTCCAGATTTTTTAAGAAGGCGCATTTCTAGTTTAAAAATCATAAGCAGATTTTGCTTCTAATGTGCAAAAGAATTTGCCTTTGGGGTAGAAGCTTCTTTATCAATTTTGGGGGCAAGAGGCTATGAATGCAATCGAGTTACCCAGAAGCAGATGCTTCAGACTAGGACTTCTCAGAAAAACACATGGATACAAAAGCCACAGGAGGGACCTCCCTGGTGGCGCAACGGGTTAAGCGCGGCACTATGAAGCTATCCGTGGCCACTGCAGCACGAGTTCGATCCCCAGCCAGGGAGCTTCCCACATGGCGCAGCAGACCTCTCCTGTCTCCCTGCTGCTCCCCTCAGCAGTGTATTTCAGTGGATCTGCCTGTTCTGCTCCCCACTCTGTCTCTGGTGAGCCTCTTACTCGCACACACCCCAGCTTGCATGCATAAATAAATAAATCTTTAAAAAAAAGCCACAGGATACCTCCGAGGTCTGCCATTGTCATTCTCCTAAATTGCCTCCAGACTGCCCGGCTCCTGACAGATGCGCCAACACTTTTTCTCCAACGTGGTGTCTCGTGATCACTGTGGTGGCCAGATCGCCTGCACAGGGCTGGCCAGTCCGTGGCTTTATCCACTTGTTTGGACAGGACTGGAGGCAACACGTGCCAGAGGCTCACCACGTCTGGGGCCCAGGCTGTCCCAGAAGAGTAAATGAGGATGCAGCCGGGAGCCTGCTTGTGTGAGGTCAGGGCGCCCTGCGCACCTGGGTGGCAGGCCACCTCAGGTGGACGGGGTGGGGGGGAGCAGACAGCAGCGGGGAGGTCAGTATGGGGACGGGCAGAGGCCCCTCCGGCGACACCACGAGAAGTCAGAGCTTTGCGTGCTTGCTCTGGGTGATGGACTGAGTATCACTAACCTGGGGATGAATTCAGGGATGGAGATGAAGCATCCCCGGATGGACACTTGGGATGGATTTTTTGCTCTGGCATAAGGATGAGGCCAGTTAACATTTCATTGCATGTGTCGGTATCATGACACTCCTGACTGATGGGGTGTCACATGTATCGACAGACCTTGGCTGATCAAAGGGTGGGGGCGATTAAAATAGGGCAGCTTATGTTATCAATTAAAAAGTGGCCGCTAGTTTATGACGACACTGACAAACAGACACGCGAAAGGCAAGGACCCCTAAAAGCCTGGCTGGCGGTGGGGCCCCACCAAAATTAAAATTCACAGGTGTTCCTGATAATATGCCTCTGAAAAGTGGTGCAAACATAGGCACGAAATTTAAGCCAGTTTGAGACGCTACCTCACATCCGTAATCCTGGAGCCTTCTCTAGATTTTGCCAAGAGCCTCTGGGGACTGTGGCTGAAAGAAGCAGCCCCTCCTCCTGCAGACTGACCACTGGCAGGGACCTGCTGCCTGTCCAGCAGCACCAGCCTCCCAGCCCTGTCAATAAGTGAGACACTTTGCCATTTGCTGCCTGTTGAATTGTACGTTTATATTGATGTAATGTGGATTTCCCCCAATAAACTCATATTGTGGGTATAGCATTTGGCTTGAGTCATAACTGGAACTTTCCTGCTCCGTGGAAGTCAGCCCAACAGAGATCCTGAACCAGATAAAACACAGGTAGTGTATAGGTCTGAACAATCGTTTGATTGGAGAGGCCAGAGGCGACATGTGTTCTGAGTACGGAACAGAGAAAGTTCTAGATCCAGACCTGACGCCAAAGCACTGGGCTCTCAGCTCTGAACCGGGACAAGCAGACACGTGTGCCGTCTCACCCAAGTGCCTGCACTGGGGCCCATGTCTATCTCCTGGCAACCGGGACAACCTCCATTGTCAGCTCAGCACCGGCAGCGCCCAAGTGTGCCAGGCCCCGCGGGGGTTCCTGTCTGCCCGCCTCTTCTCATCTCCCTCAGTGACTTCCTCCTTCCTTGAGTTTTCCATTTCCTTCCTTAGTAAAGATTCAGTTTATTTCATGCCAGAGTAAGCTGCAGCCTTGAATCACAACAACGAACAATATCTGACATCAATTGCCACAGCTTAAAGAGGTTTAGGCTTGACAGACTGTAAAGTCGTTTGCGGAGCCAGAGCTGAGTGACAAAGCGCCCTGCGTGAGGTGTAAACCTGTCAGCTGCAATTGCCCACGAGGGATTCCAGAGAAGCAGCGGAATTAAACCTTGCAAAACCAAAAGGTTCATAGAATGACTTATTTATCTGGTATCATTTAATGAAGTTTCCCAGATGGACTTGATTTCCCCGCAAGGGACACTGCTTCCATCCTATCTGCATTGAGCACCTCCCTGCGTGGAAAGGAAGCTTCTGGAGAGGTGTGAAGGTGCTGGGAACTCTTCATAGGTCTCAGTCCAAGAGCCCCAAATCCTCCACGGGACCACCAAGCACAGCCACCTCTCCAATCTCGGGCAGCAAAGGGCGCTAAAAAACTCTGGTTCGGCCTTTAGAGACCCCATGAACTGATCCATAAGAAACAAAAAGCAAAATGTTTTCATAATGGAGGGGTATAGCTGAGATAATATTACGTGTCCCCTGAACTCTATCTTCCCCCTGGCCCACCCTGCTGGCCAGTTCCACGGGCAGGGCCAGGGGCCATACCTGCCCGTACAGTGCGTCAAAGGGACCCGCCAGACCCCCAGGTCACAGCCCTCCCTTCCCTCGCCCCGACCTGTAGGTGCAGCAGGGTACCTGAGGGTCTCCAGGGCGGACGGAGCCCCGGCACAGAGGACGCCGAGAGCCCGAGTGACTGCAAGGAGCGGCACCCACTACGGGTCCCCACAGTCCCCAGTGCTGGCCGAGAGCAAGTATTACATCAAGGGCAGCTGCACGCAAGGAAGGCTCCCTGCTAATCTGTGAAGCATGAATAGGATTCCGGTAAAAAGAATGGATGGAAAAGACCGAAAAGGTGTATGCGTCAGACAAAACCATGTTCGGTGTAAGAAGCTTCCATTTCTTAGGGATCGCAGAGGTGAACTTTCTGCTTGGTGCTCTGACAGGTATCCCAGACACTTCCTGTTCCAAACCAAACTCTCCTTCTATACCTCACTCCCCCACCAAAGACCCTTCCCCGCACTTCCAGCTCGGAAATGCTGAAGCCACTGTTTCGTAAGCCAAAAGTTTTCATTTCAACCCGATCCTTTTCTGCATTCACACGTGATCTACTGACAAATCGCATGAGCTCTCCCTGCAAATTACACCCAGACCCAACCCCTTCATGTCACCCCACTGCTAGCAGCTTCCAGTCGAAGCCGTCATCTTTCCCCGCTTCACCTTCACAGTCATGGCTTACCTCCTTATTTCCATTCTCACTCCCTTCTTCCCTGCTCCACACCACTTACTGCCCACCCAGGCAAAAGATAATTAAATAATATTAGGTCCGAGCACACCACTTTTCTGCCTAATAATGAAAGTCAAAGCCTTGACCCTGAACTCTAAGAGTTCTCTGAACTCTCTGAGCTTCTGTGTCCCTGTTGCCTGCCACGTAGCCCCCCGCTGCCTCCTTTCCAACCAGTCCAGCTTCCTTGCGATTTCTCAAACAACAAAGTCCACTGAGTCTCAGGACCTTTGCACGTGCTGCATATTCTGCTGGCGAAGACCCCCCCCCGCCAGGTAGGTCATGTCCAGCTCACTGCGGATCTTGGTACCACTTGAGCCCCCGACGCCCCTCTTGGAAATAGTATCTGTGCACTGCTCTGTCTTCACGTCCTGCTTAATGTTTTGCTGTATAGCCCCCTCCTGATACAAGCAGGCCACACAGTTTTGCTTATCATCTAGCTCCAGCCCCCCAAAATCCCCCCGCAACACACACACACCAGAGCATAAACACCAGCAGAAGGGACTTTGAGGCTGGGTCTCTGCTGTGCTCCTCCCTTTGTTCTCTCCCCTGCTTAGCCTTATAAGATAAACATTTATCACATCATTTATAACAGGAAATGATTTGTTCTGGTCATCTTAGAAGGCCCCTAAGTCTGGTGGCATTGAAATGGAGCCTTGAGGAAGAGGACAACGGGGACCCTTTCTGCAGACAGAGCCACCAGCATTCAGGTGCAACAGCCACGGGAGCGGGAAGTCACTTCTGTGTCCTCAGCAGGCAGGGCGGTGAAAACTCCATCTGAGGAATGAAGGAAGCGCAACAAGCCATCGTGTGAGCGGTGAACTTGTTGGATGAGCTCCGGGAAGAACACGAGTGCCGTGTGATTTATACTCTGGGGTGGCACTGACTCGTGTTAGTCAGGACCTTGGGGAGGAAGGGACAGCGGCCACCTTGAACTGGCTCAGGGAGAGGGGACTGCATTAGCCGCACAGCAGGGGACATTGGGTGGCCCAAGATTCGGTTGGCCGTGAGGTCAAAGTCCCGCAATGCAGACCACCAGGCGCGCACCTCCTGTCACGCCTGGCATGAAAGGACAGTCTCAGTAAGAGGATTGGGAAGAACCTTTTACGGGATCTGGGCTTTAATCGGGTGACTTTTGTGGGGGGTTTTAAAGAAGCGAGGGTTTCATCTAGATGGATGCTGCCGGAAGCCAGGACACCCTGGGCTGGACATCACAGGACTCTTATCTGCGGGGGGCAGCTGACGTGAGGATCAGCTTGGGCTGGTGAGAAGAGTCACTAGAACCAGTGGGACTGGTGTCTCTTATCCTGAGACGGAATGGCCTTGTTTCTGCCCTGGCCCTTCACGCCCACACGGCGGCCTCCCGATGCTGGTGGTCGTGAAGCCGATCACGCTGCGTCACAGAACTCCAGGGTCTCGCTGGAGGAGCCTGGCCGGGCACTGGACGTCAGGGCCAGCTCCTCTCTCCTTCTCCATCTCCCTCTCCCTCTAAGGCGGAGACAGTAGGGATGCAGGTGGGTGCCAAGGAGAATGGAATCCAGAATTATCTCACTGCTCAGTCACATTCTCATTATATCAAATTCGCCTTATTTGGGGACACAGAACTGGAGTTTACAAGTTTCACACTTTCAGATTCCCATAAATTCAAAATTCTCATGAACAATATGCAGTCCCGCCCAGGTCAAGTTAAAAGAAACACTTCGAAAAGATTCAGATTAGACAAGATTGGGACGGGTGCCTGTTATTCAAAGCCACAGGAGACAGGAGAGGTGGAGGAGGAAAGTGGATGAGGGAAAAGTGCTGTTTTCAATCCCCTTTCAACGAGCTCTAATCAAATGGTGGCCACAGGGGGTGAACTCCGAAGATGCTCTCATCCCAAAAACCTTCCAAAAGTGTCTGCTGTAGGAGCACATGATTTCTTCAAGATGACCTTTTCGCTAAGCTTGCTAGGCTTGGGGAGACTCTACTCCCTACAGACGATCCCCCAAAGAAGTTATGGCTTCACGCCTGCTCCCTGCTCACACGCGCGGGCTCCATCAGCCTCGCCACCCCAAGTTCGCTCTTTCTTAGAAATTGCTCCATTTTCTTATTTGCAAGGCGCCATTTGCTGCACTGGACAGGAAGCTCCTGCCTGCAGCAATCTCCAGCTCTTCAGTGAGATCACAGGCAATTTCATTTCATAATAAGGTCCTTTTATTATTCCCCCAAGCATGGAAATCAAATGGCATCTGGGGCTCAGATCTTCGCTCAGCAAAAGCAAGCTGGCAGAAGGGCAACATGGACTGCGGCTTCGCTCCTGACAGCTGCATCTGTTAGCAGGCTGCTCCCTACCTTGCCCCTCCATTCTATTCGCATCTCTTCCTCCCTGCCAAAGCAAACTCGGCTCAGTGTGGATTTGCTTTGAGAAAAAGAGGAAGGGCATCTTAAAGGGAAGGGACATAGCCTATCACTTACTGGATACTTACTGTGTAACAAGAACTGTGCCAGCCCCACCTCCTTTAATCCTCCCCACGGCCTTCTGGGGGTGAATTTTAATCCCCAATCTACTGATACAGGAAGCAAGGCTGAGGGAGTCGAAGCTGCAGGCTCGAGAGCACACTGCTCGAGCGGCAGATCGGCACTGCCAGCCACTCTGCAGCTTGCCAAGGCACCCTCTGGCCATAGGCAGACAAGAAGGCTCCACGCTATTCACACAGGCTGGGATGGAGAGGCCCGACCCCAGGAGCGGGTGCCCAAGCTCCAGGAGAAAGTGGGTGGTGAGACTAGGGAGGACTTTCCTTCTTGCAGTTTAGGCAATTTGGAAAGAAAAAAATTCCTGCTTCTGGAGACAGGAGGGGTCAGTATTAGGCTGAGGACAGAGCACGTTCTCCGCTCCCTTCTTCCTTCCTTCCTGCCTCTCTCCTTCCTTCCTGCCTCATCTTCCCTCCCCTCACCCCTCCAGCCTCTCTTCATCCACCTTCCTCCCTCCCTCCCTCTTTTCCTCCCTTCCTTTTCTTCTTCCTTCCTTCTTTTCGTCCTACAAACAAACGGCCTTAGCCAGGTACTACATTAGGAACCAGGATAATGAAATCAGCTATGGCCCTACTTGTAAGTGCTACAGCAGAACAGATATTAGGGTCTAGGATCAGTCTTGCATAAGTAGATGTAGAGTCCCTGAGTCCAGAATGATTCTCTGTCAGACAGTCAGAGCAACACCTGGGAGGATGAAGGACAGACGCTTGCAATGTGGAGCTTACGCACCGCACAAGTCCCAGCGCGAACCCCAGGGCTACCCCCCTCAAGAAGAGGTGATGTTCAGTGAGGACCACAGCGTGTTTGAGTTTTACCAACAATGACTTGCAAGTAGGCAGGTGACATCTGCCTACCGCTACACCCGCAGGGCCACCCATTAAGTCGCCAGAAAATTATTTTAAGTTGTTCTGAATTAACTTCTCCCCACTGATCTTAGTCCAGCGCCTTAGGGCCTCAAAGGCTATGCTATCTAACAAATAAGTTTGGGTGACTGCCTTCCCATCTGGTCAATAATACGACCGGCTTTTCATCTATTTGAAGGTGGATCTCATAAATCCTCAGTTGTTCTCCTGGCTAAATCAACAGGGAAATGTTTGTCTTACCCCAAGAATGTGGGTTTATTATTGATTGACAATGGAACTCGAGTACAAAATCGACTACCATCAATAGCACCAATTATCTACACACAAAAAATGTGTAGATGTTTTGACCTCCACTCAACCAGAGAGAGACAAGCATCACAGAAGTTCTTTGGCTCTGGAACCAGAGAACTGGACTCCAGTCATTGCTTCCTCCCTTACAGCCTGAGCAGTCCTTGGTGTAAGTCTCTGAAATCACTCCGTCTTGTATTTCTTACCCATAAAGTAGAAACTGTGGAGTTCAAACAGTTGCGCCACAATGAGAATTAGGGATGACTTAAACACATGACCCAGAACCTTGAAAAGCGGCTGTTAATATTCACTCTAAACACAGCCCCTATTTGCATTAAAGATTCTATTTGAATTCATAGGATGGTACAGCCATGAGGGACTTTAAGGAACATTTAGGCAAGACTCTTAAGTCAGATGATGAAAAGAAGGCTAATGTGGCTTGCCTAAAAACAGAGACAAATCTGAGAAAGCTAGCGGTCCTCTCTCCATCCCCATGTGCTCCAGAGTCTGGGATTTAGCCTGGAAGTTTTCACCGTAGCAAAATGAGCCAAGGTAAATTCCAGGGGTGTTCTGGCCCTGTCCTGGAGTCAGAATTGATCTCCTCAATATATTGATGTTCCTTTGAAGTCACACTTGAAAAATATGGATTCTGCAGCTTTAAAAAAAAATCAACACATCTCTTTCTTTAGAACAGCGTGTTCCCATGCCTCAGAGGCAGGATATACACACTTGGCTAATGTGCCTCCCTGTCGTGTTTTATCTCCAGAGAGCTAAATTTTTTTAGTGTGCATATTCACACAGGCTGTCAAGCTTTAATTAGTCTGTCTCTGATTGTGAGAAACTTTACTTACCAAGATCAACTTATTCCCCACTGCCTGATTCCCCCATTAAAAACCCATTTTAAAGGTTTAGCTCAATTATCTGGGTTGAATGGTTGATACAGAACTATTTCAAATAATAGAAGCAGGCAGATAATTGGAAGTATTTTTCACGGGCAAGATAAGGAATGGAACAGAGAGGACGTCTAAGCATAGGGAGCTTGGTTTTTCTCAGAATTTTCATTTGAAAAGATTTTCCCACTGAGTACAAAGGACCTAAGTCATCCAAAGTCATGGAGTTTGATCCCTCTTGCCCAAGAGAGCATACATTTGGGTAGAGAAATGGATCTGAATTTAATAGAAAACACAGTGGTGAGCATGAAACTTAAAAGGATATCCCCCCTTTTTTTTTTCTCTTAGCTTACTTTAGAAGCCATTCCCTGAAAAGACAAGTGTTTTAAAATGGCGGGTGGGTTTGCATTAAATCCCTTCCAAGCTCTCCCTGCTCACCTGTGACCCAGTCAATTGACACATGAAAACAGCTTGCAAGGACCTCCTGGTGGCGCAGCGGTTAAGCAAGTGCTGCGCTGTGGAGCTGTCAGCAGCAGCAATGCAAGTTCGATGCCTGGTGGGGGAGATTCCCACATGGTGCAGCAGACCTCTCCTGCCTCGCCAGCTGCTCCCCTCAGCAGGGTGTTTCCATCGATCTGCCTGTTCTGCTCCCCGCTCTGTCTCTGGCGAACCATCTCGCCACCCTACACTTCTGGCCTGCACCCCAGCTTCTATGCATTAATAAATAAATTAAAAAAAAAAGAAAAAAGCTTGCAACCCCATGAATAGAGAAGCTTTGTAGGGTGCCATCTTGTCTCACGACCTTTGCCCTTTGCCTTCCCCTGCTTACCCATCTGACAGCCTCTGAACCCATGCTGCCTCCTGTCAGTTACCTTCCCAGGGTCCTGCAGCAAATTGAAAGCATTTATTCTAGTCACTCATTATGCAAACACAACTGTACAGTAATACCAACCACTAAATATCTCTCATCAATGTATTATGAATGGTACCAGGGGTCCATGTTATGGCAGAAAGGATTGATCTTCAGAGGACCAAAGAGAATCTCTGAACATCGCAATAGCAATGATGGTGAATCTCTGATGAGAACCTAGGTCTAATGTCAAGCTGGGTTTTCCTCCCTAGAAAACACGAGGCTCCAGAGAGCAGCAGGTAATGTTTTTTATCTTCACATTTCCCAAATCATCCCAATTATTGCTACTCAAAAACTATTTGCTGAGAGCAGATGAAATAGACACATCTGCTTTTGTCCACCTGGGCAGTGTATGCCCACACCACTGACCATAAATGTGGGACAAGGTCACGCGTCTCTGAGGGAGCCCCTCTTCTGAAATTGCCCTTACCGATACCTTAGGAGGCGAAGAGCAAAGACCTTCACCATAGCTCCCATTCGCTCGCATTCCCTGTGAGAGCCTCAGAAGTAACACACTGGCTTGACTGTTTCCCCAGGACTGTGAGTCCATTAATTATATGATCTACATCTCTGTCAAATATTTCGCTACTGGGCCTCCCCAGTGGCGCAGTGGTTAAGCGCTGCGCTGTGGAGCTGTTGGCAGCGGCGACGCGAGTTCGACGCCTGGCCGGGGAGAATCCCACATGGCGCAGCAGACCTCTCCTGCCTCACCCGCTGCTCCCCTCAGCAGTGTATTTCTGATCTGCCTGTTCTGCTCCCCACTCTGTCTCTGAACCCTCTCGCCACCCCACGCCTCTGGCCTGTACCCCAGCTTGTATGTATAAATAAAATAAAATCTTAAAAAAAAAATATTTCGCTACTACATTAAACAGATGTCCGTTTCTCCATTGCCCTTCTTCCTCACTGCCCAATAGGCTGGCTATGTATACCTTTCATATACATGCATACACATAGACACATATGTATGTACACATTTTCCTTTTATTTTAGCAGTACTCTCTCTGCTGGGTATCAATCTCTATCATCGATCAAAATAGGTTAGATTATGCTATGGTAACAAATAGTCTCCATGGTTAAGGCCAATAAAAGAGCACTGCTTCTTCTTGGTATCAGTGCAAAGCAGATTGGCAGGGAAGCTCCAATCATCGATGTTACTTGGGGAAATTGACTCATAAAGACTCGGTACCAAGATGAGCTTTCCCAATCTCTGCAGCGGGGGTAATGGGATGTGAGAAATGACCATTGGCTCTTGGGATTTTTTTCCAGAACTGGCATATGTGACTTTCAGTGTTGACCAAAGCAGGCTACATAGCCAGGCCTATTCAGTCCTCATGCCCAGGAAGGAACCCCATACAAGCATATGTGGTCCTAACCATACCCTCATTTTTTGATCAATGATGCCAAGGTATAAAGTGTAGTTATGGTGGCATAAGGTGAATGTACAGGAAGATTTCCAGCTTAGTGATTGAGGTAAAGGTAGTGCCGCATCTTCTCTCAGCAAGAAACCTGGACCTCCAGGGATAAAGCCCAAGAAGTAAACCACAGAAGTTATCTGATGGGCTTGATTTTCAAAGAAATAAAGCTCAAAATAGTTTGATGGATAGCTATGAAATACTAAGGGTAACAGTCAATAAAGCCATATTGCTGACATTTAGAATCTGTGCTTTATTGCATTTGCTTTATACCCAAATAATATCTTTGTAAATAAGACGGCAAGGCAAAGACTCTGAGTTTTCTTTTGTTTCTGATTTTTCCCCCATTTCTAGATATTCCACCACTTCATTTGAGGCATTGAGCAAATCATAGAAATTCTTTACTCATCTGTAGATAGGAATAAAAGTGCTCCTACTCCTGCCTTGAATACCTCACACGCTGTTAATAGGCTTAAATGAAATAGCATATGGGGAGCCCTTTGGTCACTTTTGAAACAAACCCTGCACCCCGACAATCAGAAAGACATCCCTGTCATTCTTAATAACCAACTTAATCAGTATCCACAGAGTGGAAAAATTTATCAACCAGGATCCAATTCCAATTTAATAAGTTCAACATTTTTAAAATAAAATTCCATCATTTTCATAAAGTAATAAAGTCAATTTACAAAAGTGTCAAACTATTCTTTCTTTCATATCTCCCTGTGTATTCAAATATTGATGAATCCTATTATTCTAGTCTCATGTTGGCTCAAAGTATCAAACTGCCTAATACAATTTGGAGACACAATACTCTTTCTACATACAATAACTGATTTTTATTTAGAGTGATTTAATCCGTACAATACACTCATGTAGTTAAGCAGTATCACTGTTATCTCCAGAAGAGAAAACTAAGTCACACAGAGTTGTGCAAATTTATAATGTTATATATTCAGGATACAAACCCAGTGAGTCTGCTTTCCAGTCTTCATGTAGATATCACCTTTGACACCCCTACTCTATCTAATGAATGAAGAAATTGAGTTTTTGAGAGTTTAAGCACTGTTATTAGTTTACTCTAATAAGATCATACAACAAGGTCACATATGACCGAGGACATACAAAATCTGAATTCAAGTGTGCCCTTGCACTACACCAATCCAAAAGGCATAAGAAAATGGACTCAGCATCAGATCATGAACTTGAAAAGCAGGAAGTATAATATTGAAAAAGTAGCAATTTAGAATTTTCTATATACCAACTAGTCTACTTTCTATCCACTAATTCTTTGATTCCATAAGCATTTGCTGAGCATGCTACCTATATACTGACATTATTCTTGGTAAAGGAAATATGATGAAAGAGATAGCATACATCCCCAATGGAGCTTATATTCTAAGGGGAAACAGAGGCAAAGAAGTAAACAAAAGTGAATAAGGCAATTGCAGGATGTAAGAAATACCAAGAAGAAAAGTCAAAAAGGAGATGGGAATACAAGGGAGTAAAGTGCTATTTTAGACAGAATAAATAATAAAGGCCTTTTAAAGGAGATATCTGAGCAGAGACTGGGATGTGAAGGGGCAATCTTTGCACAGAACATTGTAAAAAAAGGGAACAGCATGTAAAATGTTCTGGGAAATCTGCACTTAACTGTTTCAAGAGTCAGCTCCAAGGCAATGTGACTGGAGCCAAGAAAACTGGTGTGTCCATTTTCTACCGTAGCAAATGAGCACAGACACAGTGGCTTACAAGACCACTGACAATCTCACAGTTCTGTAAATCACGGGTCTGATGTGGCACGCACATGTTCTCACTCAGGGTAGCAAAAGTGTGACATTACCATGTACACATATGGAGGTGTAAGTTGAAGCTGTACTTCCCAAATTATGTAACGATGTAAATGAATGAGATAGCAATGAAATTCAATTTAAAGTAAAAGTCAGAGGTGGACTGAGTTCTTATCTGAAGACTATGAGAAAAATCCATTTCCAAGTTCATTATGGTCATTGGAAAATTTCAGTTCCTTGTGGTTATAGGACTGAGGTCTCCATTTCCTTGATGGATATCAGGTGGGGTCTCTTGGCATCACCTGCTTTCTTTGTCACATGTCCCCTCTGTCTTGAAGATAGATGTGACAAGTGGAGTCCTTCTAATGCTTTTTATTTTGGGGATGAGTCAGAGAAAATACTTTACTTTTAATGGGCTTATGTAACTTGCTCAGGTCCTAAAGTAAGATAGGATAATCTCCCTATCTTAATTTAACTGTGCCATATAATGTAACCTCACCATGAGACTAAAATCAATCATACTCAAGAGTCCCAGGGATTATGTAGACAGTGTTCACCAAGACGGCAGGAAATCTTTTTTTTTTTTTTAATATTTACTTATGCATACAAGCTGGGGTACAGGCCAGAGGCGTGGGGCAGGCGAGAGGGTTCACCAGAGACAGAGTGGGGAGCAGAACAGGCAGATCAATGGAAACACACTGCTGAGGGGAGCAGCGGGTGAGGCAGGAGAGGTCTGCCGCACCATGTGGGAATCTCCCCGGCTGGGCATCAAACTCACATCGCTGCTGCCGACAGCTCCACAGCGCTGGCCCAGCCCAACTGCTGCGCCACCGGGGAGGCCCAGTGGCAGGAGATCTTGGGCCATTTTATAATTCTGACCACCGCCGCCTACCCACTGGTCTCCAAATATTCACATTTTACTCTAAAGCAAAACACATGTACTTCTTCCCAAGGCTCCCCAGTTCAAGTCCAAAGATCTCATGTTAATCTACTCAGTTCAAAAAGTCAAAATCTCATTATCTAAATTATGGTTTACAAGGCTCCTGGGCATATCCGTTACTTACAGTTCCTAAGGCACAATTTGTCTCCATCTAATGAAACTCTGAATATAAAGAGACAGGTTCTCCCCCAGCGCCCCCAACACGTAATGATGTCTCAGGAATAGAAAAGCACTTATTGACAATCAGCTTCAAAAAGAAGAAATCAAAGGCAGAACTGAGCAAAGATCCAAAGCGGTTTTGAAATACAGTTGGGTCAACTACAGCCAGGGTTACTGGGTTGGGTTTCAAAGTCTGGGAATAATCCTCCCGGTCTCGAGACTCTGCCCCTGAGTTACTAGTTCTTTTTCAAGAAGGGAGCAGGTGTTCACACATGTACAGTTTGATCAGTCTTTTTCCAACCAGTACAATTTTCGGTAACCCAGAGCCCCCTTCCATTTCTCAATCCATGTGTGCACCATCTTTGTGCAAAATTTGATATGATGATGACCACATGGTCAAGTCTGTCAGGGAGGAGTCTTGGCTTCAATTTAAAGATAAAGAAATCAATATTTTACAGGGTTTTCCATGGTCATAAAGTTGTAATGCAATGGAGTCACAATCTCCAACACCCAAACCCACAGAGTTTGCACATCACCATCCCCACTACCACCTGTTTCCTATAAGTGATCCCCAAAATTTTGATCATCCTTGTCAACAGATTTTATGAACAATGAAGACAGGAATGAACTCTCTCCGACTTATGACGGTCTCTTAATGCCTGGGTTAGTGCCTCTTGGAGTAAATGTTCAATAAATCTCTGCTCAATATTTTCAGCTTTTGGTTACTGTCCATCTTCCAAAGGTATAAAAATCATGATCAAGAAAGTGTCATGTGATCAAGATTAAACATATATGTAGGTAGCTGGGACGCTGTCTTTATTTATAATTCACTGGACTAACAATCCAGGGTTTGCTGCTTCCCAGCCAAATTTCTTTCCAGGAATAGATCCAGACGTTACTGGAACAAACTGTAGCATTTTTATTAATTTATGCAACAAATTGTAATTGAGTGCTCACTGTGTACCAGACATTTCTGGGCCCTGGAAACAGGTTGGGGAAAAAAAAAAGGATCCCTCCTTGTGAATGTTATATTAAACTGGGAGGCACAGGCATTCATGGGATAATTACCCAACCGCATGTAAAACTGCAATGAAGAAAAGCGCCAAGAGAGAAATAAAGAATAACGAGGGAGCAAACGATGGGTGGTCAATGTAGAAGACGAAGTCTGAGAAGGCTGTCCCGAATTCACGAGAGGGGTCAAGCCAGGGATGCTTGTTTGCTTTACCCACACAGATCACTGAAGGGGGAAGAGATAACTAAAGGGAAAAAGGAACTGCTTGCAAAGAAGCCAAATATTTGTGAGCATGTACTGTTTATCAGACACTGTAATTAGATGCTGGAGTTGCAGTGATGAATGAGACATATACAGTCCTTGTCTTTGTGGCATTTATGGCATCAAAGGAGATAGACATTTAAACAAGTAATTCTAATGGAGCATGAGTAGGCCATGGAAAGAGAGAGAGAGCATTCTATTGAAACACAAACCAGCATGGAGTCAGTGTGGAGGTGGGGAGGCGAGAGAAGGAGCAGCCTTATCAGCAGAGGCTTTCCATGGGGAGTAAAAATGCATAAGCCAAGATCTAAAATATGAACAGTCCGGGGACATGTTTTTGCCAACCTACTTTTTTAAAGAGACCCTACTACAAAGTTATGCATTATTGAGACACTGAGAGCAAGCATCTCTTCTCATATTCCAGGGCATCCGTTTAATACTGCTTTTGGTGCTGTGTCTCGCTTAATAATGGAGCAAGTCCTACCCACGGGCTAGACAGAAAGCTCCCCCCTTTAGTAAGTCCTTCGATTCCAATCATTCTACCTGCCATCTAGAGTCTTGGCTTCAGTTCTAAGCAACTTCCTTGGGGAAATAGGACTTTCTGGTCTTCTACATGTTTAAGTGTCCTTTTAGACCTTGAATGAATATCAAGAGCCCACATCAGAAGATCAAGCATCTGTTAGATGTAGATGAACAGAAAGAGAAATAACCATGTGTGACTCCTGTGTTCTGAGAACTTGAAGGTAGATACTAGAGCAGAAAAGACTAGGAACTTGAAATCAGAAGTGGATTTAAATCTTGGTTTTGCCATCCACCCTGAGGAATTCAGGCTAACTGAAGGGGAAAGAGAGAAGACTGAATAGGCCAGTCGCTGGAGTTTTGGCCTGCCTGAAGAGTTTGGGTTCAATATCAGAGACCATGAGCCAAATGAGTTTACTTTATTCATCTAGTGTTTTTTTTAAATGTATGTCAACATATGGACATTTAGAGATCCCCATAAAAACTAAGATTTACCATTTTCATGAAAAATCAGAAGATTTAGCAATAAGATCTAAATTTTCATATGGAAAAAATAAGATGCAGTTAGAAAAAAAAATAATAAGGTCTAGATGCCTTTGCTCCAGATTTCTTAAGTGGACACCTGTGAAAAAAGACACACCACCTGCCCTTAGACACACACCACAGAATGGCAATACAGAACTAGGATATTTGCAATAGACTGTCTAACTCAAAAAAAAAAAAAAAAAGGGAAAAATCGGCGGCAAATAGCAATTACTAGTTCATAGACATTCTAAAATCCAGCTAGGTTTGTGGCATTAATTCTTAAATTAGGGCCTCCCCGGTGGCGCAGCGGTTGGGCGCTGCGCTGTGGAGCTGTCGGCAGCGGTAACGCGGGTTCGACGCCCGGCCGGGGAGAGTCCCACATGGCGAGGCAGACCTCTCCTGCCTTGCCCGCTGCTCCCCTCAGCAGTGTATTTCTGGTCTGCCTGTTATGCTACCTGCTCCATCTCTGGTGAACCCTCTCGCCGCCCCACGCCTCTGGCCTGTACCCCAGCTTGTATGTATAAATTAAAAAAAAAAAATAAATCTTTAAAAAAAAAAAAAAATTCTTAAATTAGGGCCCGCTTCTGTCCCTTTGCAAGAATTCTCCACAGTTATTGATTTTATCTTCTGAGTCTTTTCTTTATGAAATAGCTTGCTCCTTAAATTGAGTAGTTTTCTCAACTTTCTTTCTCTAACTAGGAAGTGCTGGGGCCACCAAAGGTTTGTGCACATTATATTATCTCTGCTCCTTTCAGTTCAAGATGAGTCAATCCCTTTGAAATTTGAGTTTCTTATACACTAAATTACACTCCTTCACATTAGGAAAAAACTGAGACCTGTATTTTATTCTGAGAGAAGCCCATGAAGCTACTACATGACAATACCCTTCAATTCTTTGTTTCTAGCAAAACATGAGCAAAAGACAAGCCCTTAAGTTTTTCTGGAATTTTAACAAAAGATCACAAGCCCTAGATACATTTTTATCCTAACTCTATATCTTACTATTCTGGGTTTGGTCTTTTCCCTGAGACCATTTCTTACTTTGAAACCTCTTGCTGGCTACATAGATTGTTCTGGGACTCTCTAAATTTGGCTTAAAAATTAAACAGTTCCTTTTTCAGCTCATCTTTCCTTCCTTGTGCTTTAACAGGAGGCCTAGAAGTCAGATGGCCCTTTCGACTCATCCATGAAGAGCTCCTGAGCCAAAGCCTCCTACCCCTTGTGTGTATTTTCTGTTTCTCACGTTACCAAGCTTCTTCTTGAATTCTTCCATCTGTGTCAAAGTCACTCTCACACACAGTGTCCTATGTGTCAGGGTGGTGCTACCTTAGTACCCTACTCCTGCCCTATTCTGTCCAGGAATTTGCACAAGGAACTACCTCCAGACAACTGGTGTGAAGCAACTATTTTATTATGACATGATTTTGTAGGTTAAAAAAAAAATGTGGTCATGCTTCACTCCATGTGGCGCTGCTGGAGTCACTCCATGGTATCCAACTGGTGACAAGACAATCTGGAGGGTCCAGGAAAGCCTCACACACGTCTGGCCCCTGAGGGACCTCTGGGAGATGGGGTTCAGCTGGCCCTTCTCCTCCTCGATAGCACTGAGACTTTGCCAGGTAGTCTCCTTAGTAAGGTATTTGGACTTTTTTCATGTTGACTACCGGTTCTCCAAAAACAAGGCTGGATCCCAAGAGGTGCTATGTCTTCTCAAACTGAGGTGCAGAATTGAAATGTGTCCCATTACCACACAGCTGATCCAAGGAACCATATCTCAGATTCATTCGGGGGAGAAATGGACCCCATGATTAACAGGATGAGTGCCAAGTACTGTTCAGATGCAGTAATCTGTCAAAAAATGACTTTGCACCCTCTTGCTTACCCGTTGGACAATTGGGTGGTCACTAGAAATCTACAAGCAAGGGAGTGACAGTCGTTTAGAAATGAGCCACAGAGACAGGAGGACGTATACCCAGAATCAAGGAGACCAATGAGGACACGCTTTTAGCACGAAGAACAAGAGAGGACGCCAGCTCTGATTAAGAGCAGAAGTGCGTTTGGGAGGGGCAACGTGGCTGCAATTAATGCAATATTCAGGCAACAGACTCAAGACAACTTGGGGCCAAGTGGAGCCAAGAGCAAATCCTGGGTAAGAGAACGGTTAGCGTGGCCACGGACGGAGAGGCGCCCTCTCTGGGCAAGCGGCAAGTGTGTCGCAACCTGCAAAACGAAGCCTCACATTCTGGGTTTCTTTGCAGCCCTCTTCTGAGACAACCAGTAGCTGGAGCTTTGAATCCCTAATTGTGGGGAGGAGTGGGGGGAAGGGAGGTGACCTGTCTCATTAATGAAAAGTCAGCACCTGGGGGTCATTTCAGTACTGCTTGAAATGAACTTCCCTTTCCTGTTTGTTCAGCCAGGGGCGAGAGAGTGGGAGAGAAGGGAAGTGGCTGCCAATTCCACCTCGTGGCCCCTATTCTGCCCCTATTCTCGTGGAGGAGGCTGCGTGCTTTTCAGCTTCACAGAAGGGTGCTTAGGACTCATTTGTTAATGCTCAGAAAGCTTGCTGTGAATGAAAATCAGGGTGTTGTGTGGTGATTATTATTCTGATATGACTGGGGCTTTATTTTCAGTGCTGGGCTGCAGGGGAATTAACTGAACCACCTCCATTAACTTAATGGGCAGTGACTGGAATGTTCTACTCACTGATGTTCTTCCAACAAATCCTCCTGAAGGGATGGAAATTTCAAAGTAGAGTGTGACATCAGGAAGGTGACTGGAAGGGTGTTGCTGTCTAGTTTCTCGGCCGTTTTCCATTTAACCCACAGCTCAGGAGAGCATTTGAGAACCAAAAGTCAAAGATGCAGGACCTGAATGGCGTCTGGGAGAGGCGGTGTGTGGAATTTCGGCTCAGTGTAAAGCTGAATGGGCACACCGTTGATGAAAATGTATGATTTACAGTGTTCTTGCTTTAAGAACAACTCAGATCCAAATTTCATGGATTCTGAAGCCAGAATGTCTATCTGTCTGATTACCTGACCACCTTGACCACATTTAGAACTTCTCCTATCATTTGCATATTTTAATGTCCTGTTGTAATTATTGCTGGGCAGACCGAGGAGCACCCAGGGCCCCCACACCTGCACACTACAAAGGGGTTCTTCCCTCTGCTGCATAAAGACAAAGCAACTCAACTCTTCGTGTGTAAAATAATTTTAGTCAAATTTTGGCCTAGAGAAGGAAGACAAGAACATATAATAGTTCCCCAGAGAAACACCCAAAGATACCCATTCCCTTGTGGGTAAATGCCCAGCCAACAGGGTTGGCCCAAAGCAGGGCCACTGAGGCCCAGAAACCTGCCACTGGTCTAAGGCACCTTCTGCAGGAAACCACGGAAAGGGACAGAAGGACCCGGGACAAAAGAAGCAAAAATTAAACTGCAAATCTCAGCAGAGACCGGCACTGTCGGCCTCCCCATGTGTCTCTCACCCTGTAGCTCTTGCAAGTGTCTCTGCATGTCTTTACACGTGTGCTCCTTGTCCCCCAGGCCCCGGAGCAAGACGAAGGCTGAGAAGCACGCGCGCCGCCCGCCGCACAGCTCTCGGCTCCACTGTCTCCCGTGCCCCAGAGGCCTCTCAGCTTCTTCACCTGCCCGCTCAGCTCCATCCCCATCAGGGGGAGCAGGGCAGCTGGGACCTCCCCTTTGGACGGAGAGTCCCCTGCCATGTAATCACTAGGTGATGAAGCCCAAGACACAGTGGGTCGGTCGCATTAAGTAATTTGGGAATGAGAAGAGGAACCTCGGTCGTGGAAAGGTTTGCTTTGCCCCTGGGACTTTCAACCTCTTTTCTGCCACACCTCAGGGGATCAGCAAGGTGCCCAGCCGCAGAGGGTGCTGTTCAGAGCCTCAGGCTCCCCTCACTATGCCAACTGGTAGAGGAACTGTAACTTACATAAGGTTAGAACCAGACCCACACAGGAGGTGGGGGAGGAGGAATCAGCACAACCATTAGCACAATGAAACCAACAATCCCTCGGTGCCAGCCCAAGTTGTAAAGCATAAGGCCAAGCAGGTATCAGACTGCTGAGTGGGAGGTGAAGATGTGGAGACGGAGCCATTGTAGCATCGCAGGCATCTTTCAGATCCTACAGAGATACTCAAAATCAACAGCAAATAAACCCCTCCTGGAGGGAACGAGCCCCTCCCGACTGGAAGAGGACTAGACCAGGGCAGTCTCTGCTAGGGTCGGGGCAGCCGTCCCTCTGCCCGCCTGTGCCTACGCAGCTGTCCTTCTCACCAACTCTGTCCCCCCGCAGGGCAGCGGCCTTCCTGCCTGCCCGTGACCTGCACCATGCCGGGTCTTTACTGACCTCCCTCAGCACGGGCAGCTCTCCTCAGGGCTGCCCGCCCACCTGCGACCACGCAGGCCTCTCTCTTAGCAGACCTGTCCCTTTCGGGGCAGCTCTTCCTGCCCGCTCGTGTCTATGCAAGTGTCCTTTATTCTTCTGTCCCTTTCCCTAACAAACCTGTTCTTTTAAGTCTATCTGGCGTCTCCGTCTCATGGAGAAACTCACCGCAGGCCGCTGAAGGGGAGCTCTGGGGAAACCTCTCCCAGAGTGGACCCAAGGACGCCGCTGCTCTCAAACCCATCAACTCCAAAAACGACATCATCAACCACCTGTGCTACTTGGATGTACTGTGTTTATGGGGCTTTATGGGAGATCCAAGTATATATTATGTCTTTTTGAAATCATAATCATACAGTGTTTGCAGCTTACAAAGCACTTCTCTAAATAACAGGATTTGTTTTCTCTAGATACTTCGAGAATGACTCATTTTACGATAACGAGCATCGTTTTAGAAAGGGCACTCTCACAAAGTCACACGGACAGCCAGTAGCAGAGTGCAGACCAACAAGCGAGTGTGATTGCTTTTCCTGTTGCAGAGGTTAGCAATCTCTTTTTCTCCAGCAGGCCAGATAGTAAGTATTTTTTAATTTGTGTGCCATGCAACCTTTGTTACAACTCCCCAGTGCTCCCCAGGGCAAAACAGCCATGGACTAGGAATAAATGAACGTGCCTGTGTTCTAATAAACTCAGAGACAATAAAATGTGAATATTTCACACTTTCCTTATGTCCCAAAATATTATTCTCCTTTTGATCTATTTCAGCCAGTTAAAACTGCAGAATCCACTGTCACATTCCAGGCTGCACAAAAAACAAGCAGTGGGGGAGATCTGGCCAGAGAGGCTGGGAGCGCACCCCCAGAGCTGACTCATCCTTGCTGACAGAGGCATCCAGACCAAAAGGGCACCCACCTCAGAGAGGGCCAACTCACACAGGTCAGCCAATTGTCCCTAGATAACAGCAGACTCTCCCCACCCACCCAGATGTCTTTGTTTCACAGATTCTGGCTCATTTAGGTAACAGGTCAGTTGGAACTGACTTAGCTTTTTCCTTTTTCTTCCTTTTGTCTTTCCCTATTTTTTTAAAGATTTATGTTATTTATTTATGCATACAAGAACTGGGGTGTAGGCCAGAGGTGGGGGGGAGAGAGGATTCCCCAGAGACAGAGTGCAGAGGAGAACAGGTGGATCTACTGAAATAAGCCGCTGAGGGGAGCAGCGGGGAGACAGGAGAGGTCTGCTGCGCCACGTGGGAAGCTCCCTGGCTGGGACCTGAACTCCTGCTGCAGTGACTCCGGATAGCACCATAGTGCTGAGACTTAACCCCTTGTACCACCAGGGAGCCCCCTCCCTCCCTATGTTTTAAATTCCTATTTTTATTATTTGAATTTACCAGTAAATTGTAAGGCCACAAAACCCAATGCCCCACCCCAGTAAAAGCAGGAGCCCAGGGCCCTGCTCACTTTCTCACCCTCCTCCCAGCCTCGCTGTGGCCCAGATACGCTGTGTGATTTCCAGGTGGTTTAAGTAATAAACCTCTATTCATTCAAAGTCTCCAGTTACTTATTGCTGAAGGAACTCTTGCAATAACAGTAAGAACCCTAAGGGCAGGACCCCTCATATCAACAGGCTGAGATCAAAATAAGAGTTTTTGCTCAACAACCCCTGACCCATCTGATCATAGCAGGACCAGAAGTAATAGGGATCAATAAATATCTAACAAGCCTGGAAGAAACCCAGGTTGCATGGTCCTAGTTGGCAAAATGAGGGGTAAGAAGCCAAGCATAAAAGCTAGGCACAGTGAGGCAAGTGTAAGTTCAGGAGGTAACCGCCACTTCTAAAATACCCCAATATTTTAAAATTATTTGATCTTTACAATCTGTCACATGCTTACCCTTTTCATGCAAATGCAGACTCCGGGTGTTGGAGGTGTCCTGGTGATACTTCTGAAGTCACCAAAACAGTGCATGTGATCAGGATTCAAATTTAGAACCGGGTGGAAGCAGAGCGGGTGCGGTCTATGACGTCACCTCACACGGGATGCTAAGAGGGAGAGAAGAATAAAATGTTAGGGCACGACTTTGTGAGAACTTGATATATGTTCAGGGAGATCCCCATCACAACCTAAGATTCGCAATTTAGCATGACAATTGCAGTGAATGCCAGCTTAAAGTCTGGAAAAATATTCTCTGGGTTATTTTTAACAAAAGTAAATTTCCTGCATCAAATGCTTAGAAAGACACTCCCAGCTGTCAGTATTCACATCTCGGTTCCCAGACTAATACTATCTGTTCTGAAATGATGAGAACAGGAAAACCATCTTCAAATCAAATGACTATTAACTTTTTAGCAAACAGAAACAAAATGCAATTAGAAGTGGTAGTGTTAGGTTGTTATTGTTGTTGTTTTAACTATTTTCCCTAACAGAATGGACATATACTGGATGATATAGAGGTCTCTGGTTTTCCATTCACCGTGTCAGTGTGTTGTAGTCAAAACAAGAAGGCCATTTCTCGTAATAGGTAATTCATTATGTATTCTTATTAGCTTTACCACACATATTTTAGACTAGGTCATTCTTGCTTCCCAAGAGGTTAATTGCCAGAAAGACACAATGCAAGAGCGAACATTGTTCTATCTTAGAAAATGGAAACTCATCAAGACTTACAAAGGTTAGAAGAGTATCCACAGCTAATGAACATAGATGAATCCAGACCCTGACTGCAAGCCCACATATTTTTTTGGTAGTAAGAAAGAATAATATTAAAATACTGACCACAGCTTCCTTGATGAAAGATAGGTTGCCAAACACATATTTCTGTTGACCTTCTACTATTTTCAGAGATTGAGATATGGCTGCTGTGTTTGGAGTAGAGTTGCTGATAATATTAGCTGACGTTTTGTTACCAAGAATGTGAAACAGCAAAAATAAAATCCCTGCAATTTGATTCATTTCTACCCAATATCCTGCATCAGAACTTAGGGCTTTGGTTTGGTGAGGGAGCTTGGCTCACTCCCTTTTTCTCTTTTTTTTTTTTTTTTTGACTTTCCAGATTCCAGAATGCTGATTGGGTCAAGGATAGTGCTAGTTGTGTCTAGAAGTCAACCTGGGTGCGGATTTCTTACCTTTCTCTACCATCCATGAGATGGGAACGGTAAGGTAAGGCGATTGTGACTTCCTCCCTATTTTGCCACCCAATCCTTTCCTTTGTCCTCTCTCTCTCTCTCTCTCTCTCTCTCTCTCTCTCTCTCTCTCTCTCTCTCTCTCTCTCTCACACACACACACACACACACACACAGAGGCCAAGCATCTTTTGTTTCAACCTTCTCTGCATCTGAAAGGGAGAGATCAGTCACACCCTCCACCTTCTTTATTCCTGATCTGTTGCTATTCAGTTTTTCTTCCTCTTCTTGACACTGGCTGGAGGATGGTAAAGTCACAAAACTCACCCCCCCCCAAAAAAAAAAAAAAACCACACACAAAAGCTCAGTAAGAGCCATGAAGATCACCTTAGACCTTATATACTTTGGACCAACCTTGCAGAATTCAAAAACAGTGGTACTTTGTGCCCCTCTTTTCTATTTCCTGGGTGCATATCTCTTTTGTGAATATGGTGGTCCAAGGTGGAATTCCAGAACGTCTATTACCCAGACAGTAGTAATACAGTGGTCAACACGTTCAAACATTTAGGACTTTATTTAATTGAGAGAGGAATTCAACTAGACCAGGAGATGGACTGCCCAACAATAAAGACGTGGCATTTATCAACCTGTTCTCTTATCCTCAAGCATCTTTTTGGGTTCAGTCTTACCTAATTTTTTTCCTACCCACCCATCACAGAAAATCTCTGGAATGTGGTTCAGAAAATCTGAGAACTGAAGGGGTACCCATAAATATGTTTTAATTGTCCATTTTGTATCGACAAACTTACGTTTTAAAAACCTGCCCAACGAAACTCATGTGATGAGAATGAGGCTGAGATGGAATAAACAGAACATGCTTTGCAAAGTAAGAAAGGATGCCATTATGCGGACATTTAAAACAGTAACTTTGTTTTATATAATCTGAGATGCTGTAAGTCTAAACAAGGTAGTATAAAAAGAAGTATGCGGAATTGCTCTTATTCTCCTCAAACAGAATGTCAGTTTCCTATCAATCCCCTACAGAACCTCCACTGGGCTCCTTAAGTCTATTTAATTCTTGTGTTGAGGAAGTTGTTCAATTATTTGGAACATGTTCTTTAAGCACGTATCTAGTGTCAAGATTCCAAACATGTACCTAGTGTCAATGTCTCCAAGTCATTCAGTTCTTGATATACTTTTGTTTTCCTCTAAAGTAGTGGCGGTTGAGGTGTGATCAAACACAGAAAAAGAGATTACAGACCTTAAAAGGGCTGCTAATTTGCCGAGGATGCCAGCTGCTTTGGGGAAATTTCTCTGAAGGTCAGGGAAGAGAATCAATTTCTGTGCTTTACTATCAAGCCACAAGTCCAAAGAACACACCAGTTGGATGCCAGCTGGATCAGAAGCAGCTTTCTCCGCACCGAGCTCGTATTCTCAGGAAGTATTTTTGACTGTGCACGTTGTTATTTCTTGCTCGACCCAGTGGGAGCTTTGCAGATGTTCAAGACTCTAGTTTAATATTCTAGTTCGCCCTAAAATAGATACAGTGCTGCTGAGCATAAACCATCAGCAACTGTAAAAGGAGTCGGCTCATTCTCCACGGGCCCCAAGGCTGTGAGCTCACCATCCACCAGGGGCTGATGGTCTCCCCCAAATTCATGCATTGAAACCCCAATCCTTACTGTGACTGCATGTTGAGATACCATCTTTCCGGGAGTCTTTTGGGTTAAATGGGGCCATAGGGTAGGACCCTAATCTGATAGGGTCCAAAAAAGGGCAAGTGTCCTGGGCCTCCCTGATGGCGCAGGGGTAAGTCTCAGCACTATGAAGCTACCCAGAGTCACTGCAGCACGAGTTCGATCCCTGACCAGGGAGATTCCCACATTGCGCAGCAGACCTCCCCGGTCTCCCCGCTGCCCCCCTCAGCAGTATATTTCAGTAGATCTGCCTGTGGTCTGCTCCCCACTCTGTCTCTGGTGAATCCTCTCACCAGCCCACACCTCTGGCCTGCACCCCAGCTTGTATGCATAAATTTAAAAAAAAAGGGCAAGTGTCCATATGGGAGAGGAAGACACACCAGAGATCTCTGCTCTCTCCTCCATGAGAGGCGGCCATGTGCAAACCAGAGAGATTGCACCCGAAACCAACCCTCCCGGCACCCTGATCTGGGACTTTCAGCCTCCAGGATGATAAGAAAATAAGTATCCATCAGTGAAGACGCCCAGGCTGCAGGGTCTGGTTGTGGCTGCCCAGGCCGAGTGATGGACCAGCTCTTGTTTATGCGTTTCATTACCCTCCTTAAAGGCTTGGAGGATAACAGGAGCGGTCCAGAAACAAAGAAAGAGGACAGCGTTCCAGGAAGAGGCGATGGGAAGTGGGGGGTGCTCAATTATTTTTTAAAGATTTTATTTATTTTTGCGTAGAAGAACTGGGGTGTAGGCCAGAGGTACAGAGGGTGAGAGGGTTCACCAGAGACAGAGTGGGGAGCAGAACAGGCAGATCGACGGCAACACACTGCTGAGGGGAGCAGCGGGCAAGGCAGGAGAGGTCTGCTGTGCCCTGTGGGTCAGCTCCCTGGCTGGGGATCGAACTCAGGGCCACCTATGGTAGTGGCGCTGAGAATTAACCTCTGGGCCACCAGGGAGGCCTTGGGGGGCTCATTTAGATGCAGGGACTGACAAGGCCCCCGCACCCCTCATGCTAAGCAGCATCAGGACCTCAGGAGCACGCCGACCACCTCATTTCAGGTCTGACAGAATCACAGGCTTCCTGATATCTTACCACACGTCCTTGAACTGGAGGAGGTGCTTTCACGTCTCCTGGAGAACACCTCCTCTTGCTTCATGTGGTGGTCAGCGCGTCCAGCTTTCCCAGGCTGCCATCTACTCCCTCTGCCCTTACCTCCTAACTTCTACTGACAGGCTGGATTTGCACTTAGCCGCCACTCCCCCTAGCGGTCTCCACACTCCTCATTTAACCTACTCTGCAGGCTAATTTTAAAAGCGACAACACACTGCCAGGGATCCTTAAAGGGGCCCGACCATCTCATGCAATAACGAAATCACCTTGCTTGTATTCATTGCACTTAGATTTCTGTTTTCTTGCCCACTCTCATATCTGTCTACACTACACCATGATCACCACCAGCGTCCAGTTTCTACCCACCGCCTTACCATCGTCCTCCATGCTCCATCCCCTTCTGGCAGCCACTATTTTGTGCTCATAAGATTTCTGTTTTGCTTTGCTTACGGTTGTTCCTTTACCTTACACATATGGGTGGGGTCCTGTGGCATTTACCCTTCTCCGTCCCAGGGCATATTCCTGACCAGAGACATAGAACATGGCAATGCTGATCATTTGCTGAGGATAAATTGCTTTAATCATATCTGCATTCCCTTCTGCTTAAATTGTGCTTACAAGCAGGTCATAAATTTTTTGGAAAGGAGAGAAAAAGAGACGTGTGCTGATTCAAGCTACCACCATGTCCTTACTCTAAAAATGCACAAGGCAGAAACAAAAGTTGGCCTTGGAAGAAAGGAAAAACCAACAAGAGTGGCTTTTTTACCTTCAGAGACGCCATGTCCTTGAATTCTTGAAAGTTTTCCTGCTGAAGATCTACTGAGGGCAGAACATAAAACAGATTATTGGCTATAAGGACTTTTGAAATAGGATTATTTAAGTATTAAGGATACTGAGTAAGGTCTTTTTTATAATTTGTCGGTTTAATTCCTTCATAATGGTAATTATTGATTCTTTCAATCTACAAAAAGGGTAGTTTTTCATAGCATAGATAGAATTATTTCCTTCTACAGCATTTCACTAGGAGTGTTATACATAGGAGAAAAGTAAATAATTAGACCTTTGGGGATTACGAGACACAGGTTCTGAACTGACATTAAATCTAAGAGAAGGTCACTGTGGTTAGCAGTCAGAGTAGGGGGCTGATGGAGGTCAGGCCATCAGTGGAGTTTGAGAGCAGGCCCCTCTCTCATTGGGAACTCGGCAAGTTCCCAAACCAATCCTGTGGTTATTTGCCCAGCACGGAAATGCAGAATTGGAACAGACAGACTCAGAAGCTGGGAGAAGATACACACTGGTCCTGGAAAGAGCCCTTTGGTTGGCCCTCTTTCAAGAAGGGGACCCTTCCAAGGCAATTACCACATTTTACAGATTGAAATCAATCACTACCCTCCTTAATAATACCCTAAATGGGTCTGGTTGATGAAGGACACAAAGATCAACAGTAAATCGAGAACAAGATACCATCCTTATTCATCTGTATAACATCAAAAGTCCATCCCAGGGGAAGGGAGTAGATTTAAATGATAAGCACTGGCCCAGGAGTCCTATGTGTCCACTCTCACAGACAAGATTCTGCGGAGAGAGATGATGGAGACTTCCACCTGGACGAGTTTCCACAAGAGCCAGGTTGCCCTCAAGTTCACTTACAGGCCGGGAGCAATGGCTCCAGAAGGCTAGTATGTCTGACCCAGGACAAGAAGAGGCAAGGCTGGATATGCCACCAATAGCTTGAACTTAAAGCACAGTGGTCACACACAAAGTATGGCCCAAGCATGCTTATAATTAATATGAGAAGGGATTATAAACCAACCATGACACATTCCATAGCTCTCAGTGAGAATACACAAAGTCAAGGTCAGAGGGGACACTGGTAAGATGTCAGTGTGCGTTCTGCCAGTGAGAGGAGACCTTGAAGTTCTTCTGGTAGATGCTCGCCCCACCCACTCATTCCTGATGCCTCTGGTGGAGAACTGATTCTACCCAGACGCATCCTCTTCCTTTTGCAGGCTGCTCTTGTTCTTACTGTGAGGTGGTTCCCTGTTACTCCTTCCCTTCCAAGGTTTCATTCTAGCACCTCGCTACCCAGTGGCAGCACCAACCGGCAACAGCAAACTCTAACTCCTTGTCAGGAATGCAGAATCTCAGGCTGTTCCCAAAACAACCATAACAGCATCCATATTTTAAAAAAACCCCTAACTGATCCACATCAGAATTCAAGAAGCAGTGATCTATAGCTGTACAGCTGCACAAACTATCCTTTCAGTTCTTCACAAGGATGTTTTTTTAAAAAAAGATTTATTTATTTATGCATATAAGAACTGGGGTGCAGGCCAGAGGTGTGGGGTGGTGAGAGGGTTCACCAGAGACAGTGCAGGGAGCAGAACAGGCAGATTGACTGAAATACACTGCTGAGGGGAGCAGCGGGCGAGGCAGGAGAGGTCTGCTGTGCCATGTGGGAATCTCCCTGGCCGGGGATCGAACTCGTGCTGCACTGGCTACGGACAGCTTCATAGGCTGAGACTTAACCTGTTGTGCCACCAGGGAGGGCCAACCAGGATCTGCTATCTATTGTTAAAGCTCATCAGGATCAGCAAAGGGAAAGGAGTAAGTCTACCTTCTTAAACCTATGGCAGCAAGAATCCATCTGGATTTCTGATATTACACTGTCATCCATAAACTAAACCAATAAGCCGTCGTGGGCGAAAATCAATTTTGTTTCAATTTCAATGCTGCCATTTGTGTGTGGTTAAGCTATATTTGCTCAGTAAGCTTATCTTTAATGTAAAATTAAGTTTAAAAATGAGCCTATCCAGTTAAAATAAGTTGTCTGGTATTGCTCAATTCTTCTCAAGCTGTGTCCATTTCATCAGAATGTTGAAAATCAGATGAAGTCTATTTTCTGAAGGTTCTTCATTAAGTAAGAAAGTACAAAATGGCCTATTCCAAACCTTGACCTGGAAACAAGATAACATGTAAGAAATCTGCTGGCAGACTCGGGGTAATAGATCAAAGGGGAAAATAAACCAGTTTGAAGATGTCTACACAATCAAAGATGAAAAAGACTTCATAAATGACTAAGTTCAACCTTCTCTAACCACAGATGAAAAAACGGAATCAGAGAGAAGATGTAAAATTCTCCAAGAGCCAGAGCAGCATCCCAAACCTAGAAAACTAAATGTACTTTTCAAATCACAAATATTTTTTCAACAAGATATAAGTAAAATTTTAGTCACCTAATTTCCTTAATAGTAAAAATTAAACATATTTCACATATCTGTTCAATGGTTAATGAAACCTTGTTTTCAGTTTGGTTATTATGAATAATGCTCCTAATAAAATTCACCAGTGTGTCTTTGTGGACATTTATCTTATATAGAATACTAGAAGAAGAACTTCTGCACTGTTTAAGTTCAGTTTTACATTTTTAAGAAATTTCTGAACTTTTCCCAAAGTGGTTATACCATTTTATATTCCCATAATCAAAGTATTTGGGTTTCAATGTATCTACATTTTTTGCCAAAACTTGGTATTATCTGTGCTTTGCATTGGAAAATCTTTTAACATTTGAAAATATATATTGCAGGAAAAAAATGGTAAAAGTATCAGAAGATATTACTGAAGAAAATTTTCAAAAACTAGTCTAAAATGACAAAGAGATGGTAGAATATATGAGAATAAAACATAAACAACATAAAGTATCAATACAGAAACTTCACCTATAACTCGCAGAAATTCCAGTAAGAAAAAATTGAGTTACCATGGAGAGCAAAGGAGTATAAAGTGAATAATAAAAGATAACTTTGTGGTGTTAAAGAGATAAGTTGTCATGTTGAAAGTACGTTTAAGATGTTAATAGGGAAAGTAAAAGTTAAAAAAAAAAAGGGAGAGACATCTAGATAGACCAAGAGAATTTTCACATCATCGAGGATATAAAGATCCTGAAAGCTTAGAGAAAAGAAACAAAAGAGAGAAAAGTATACGAAGCCTATAAAACCATGTGAAATTGAATGGCATGCCACTTCTTGTCAGATGCATCACTTCTATACATTAATGAGGAAATTATTTAACATCTAGAGATCTATTTCCAACTAAACACACAGTCAGGCATTCAGAGTTGGCCTCACATGTACCTTTTCCTAGAAAGCTACTTAAGGACATTCTCCAACCAATTGGTTGATGAAGACAATAAGGGATAAGATTTAGGAAATAATGGGCCCAGCACAGGTGAGTAGTGGGACCAGCCCAGCTGCCCCTGTGCAGGAAGATATAAACAGTCTAGAGCAAGAGAATGAAAGCTCTATGAGCGAGGTTCCAAAGAAAAGGGAGAATTATATAAACTACAGAGAATGACAAACTTTTCTCCAAACAATTTTTGTAGCTTTTTATTTTGGTATTTGATATAATTCCAAACACCTACCCCTCTCAACCCCAATCTCATGGATGGGATGAGAAGTAGATGTTTTATTGTTTTCACGGATGAGCTAAAATGAAGCTGGTAGAAGAAATCATATAAATGACATATTAAAGAAACAACTACCACCATTACCATCACCTTTTTTTGAGTGATCTCCATGTACCAATCATTATTAAGCAATTAACATGCATTAATTCACTTAATCATTCAAGCAATTCTATGAAATAGGGCTCACTTTCCCTTCTCGTACCTATTCTCAGCCAGGATATACAGAAAAGGATATTGCCATGCATGGTTTTAGAAGGCAAATTGACAACAAGTATTTTTAAGATGCTACAAATAGTCGTTGCTTTTGACCCAATACTTCTACTTCTAGGAGTTTACACTAAGGAAATAGTCAAATGTGTGGTGGTAAGATACACTTATCTACATGTATATGCCCCTCTTGACTGGTAACAGGACGGTGCTTTCCAGAGGGGAAAGAGTTGAGAATGGGCACAACAGGTAGAAGGACTGGGTGGGTTAGTGGTAGATGGAAACTAGAACCTCCAGTGTGAGCATGTGTGGTATGTACACTTGGTGAGGTCATCTGAAATTGACATGGTATCATAAACTAATGTCCTCTCCATTCAAATAAGAAGAGTGCTGGAGGGAAGGTGCTGTCTCCGCTGTCCAAGGTCTCAGGGGGTGGAGGGGCTGCTCTCACAGCACTTGGACCCTGAGATCGACTCAGCATTGCTCCAGACTCATTCAACCCTCTTCCACTGTCTCCATGGGCACAAGGACCATCGCGTCTCTACCATTGTTCCCTCTGATAAAAGTGCAGCTAAAACACTGTGCCCAGGGCCTCCCTGGTGGCGCAGTGGTTAAGCGCTGCATTGTGGAGCTGTCGGTGGCGGAGCGAGTTCAACGTCCGGGCCGGGGAGGTTCCCACATGGCGCAGCAGACCTCTCCTGCCTCGCCTGCTGCTCCCCTCAGCAGTGTTTTTCAGTCTGTCTGCCTGTTCTGCTCCCTGCTCTGTCTCTGGTGAACCCTTTCACCACTCCCACACCTCTGGCCTGTACCCTAGCTTGATGCATAAATAAATAAATCTTAAAAAAAAAAAAAAACACGGTGCCCAGTTTCTTTCTGATACCCTCCCCCGTTTGTTTTCTTTAGAGTTCTTTTCCTGAAATGAAACCATCTTACATGTTCACTTACCTATTGACTGTGTCTCCCTACAAATGAAAGACCCATGAGCTCAGAGACCTTATTTTGTTCAGGTGCTTTATTTCCAAGGTATAAAGAGGCTCTACTAAAAAGCTTTCAGGCTATTTGTTGAATGAACAAACAAGGGAGTGAATAGCACAGGAGGGGCCTCTGGGAAGTAGGTCAGTCAATACCTGGGGGCTCTTCCCGACACAGGTGACAGTTCTGTTCTCACAAAGGACTCCGGTCCTCAGGTGTGCTGGCCCCAGTGCCATCCCATCTGGTTTTTTAGCATTGTTAGGGTAAGTCATGTTAAAGTTGGCCCATCCTTAGAAGACAGTCCAAAATTGAAATTACCATTCTTTTATGATTAATTGCTTATGAATCTTTCTTCCACAGGAGCAAAGTTATGTATTATTCCGCTTTTTATCCCCAGAATTTATCCCAGTGCCTGCCTAGAGTAAGTTCTCAGTATACATAGCTTTGAGTAGATAAAAGAATGAATAGCCAAGAGACAGCTCACTTGTCTGACAAAGTGAATTCCTCACTGTACAGTGGTTTTGATCTATTTGACATTGGTGAAGACTTGGGCTTTGTAGTTACAAACCTGGGGCTGAATTTTCACCCTGCTCCTGTGCCAAGAATCCCGGTTCCTGTGTGATAACTAGCTTGTCATCTCAGTTAATGTCCAGTCAGGACAGAAGGCCCATTCTAGGCTTTCAAGCAAACAGGGAAATGTTCACAAAGGTGTTAGAAGGGCTGGAGGAGCAAGAAAAGAGGAGCCAGAAAAGAGAGGCTTGCTACCCCCAAATCAGGAAGCTTCTGCCACCCCTGGAGCCTGTGATCCCCTAACTGCCCAGCCCCAGTCCAGCCCAGATCAGCCCAGCCCTGCCCAGCCCTGCCCAGCCCAGCCAGATCAGCTCAGCTCAGCCCAGCCCAGACCAGCCCAGCCCTGCCCAGATCACCCCAGCCCAGCCCCTGTTGGGGCTGGACCATTTCTCTGAGCCACAACCCAGCAGCTCCCAGCCACCCTGAAGCTCACCAGATACCACCAGAGCCCCCATCACAGGCTCGCATCCCCACTGCTGCTAACGCCTCTGTGGGAGACGTGGCAAAACTGGAAAAAAACGGTGCCTTCTTCCTTCCACCTTCCACTCTCCTCAATTTCCTGCTTGAGGAAAGAAATGTAAGCTTGCTAGCAGCAGAGTCTGAGAAATATAGTTTTAATTTCCAGCCAAGAAGAACAAAGCAGCGCTTCTCACCCTGGGAATCTGTGAAAATGCAGGTTTGTGCTTGGACATCTGTGCGAGACGCCCAGGCAGCGCTGAGCAGCTGGTCCTCAGCCACACTCAGTGGAAAGGGACCCAGAGAGGGTGCGGGCAGGGCACCTCTGGATGGAGCCCAGGGGCCACCCAGTGCTTTCAACACGCACCTTCTCTCTGGGCTCGGGCTCCCTAGTGATAAAGTGTGCCCCACATGCTGGTTAACTTCAAATGGCCTCAACATCGCCCAGAGAGCCACTAAAACAGAACCATGTCACACTCTACCCCAGCCCAGATCAGCTCGGGAGACCCCGATTAGTTCTCATTGTCGTAAAACTTCTCATAAAGCGACTTTCCTGAGAAACTGAGTTTGGGGGTCTTGTCCTTGTCATAGGGGTATTCTGGGCACAGAAGCAGGCGTGGTGCAGACACGGAGCTGAGGCCTGCCTAGGGTAAGTTCTCAGTATACATAGCTTTGAGCAGATAAAAGAATGAACAGCTGCCGGGCTATCTGTGTCCATTGAGACGACGCCCGCAGAGATGCCTGCCAGTGCTGGCCACGCCCCGGGGCCCAGGCTGGCGCCAGGGGCCCTGAAGTAAAGGTGACTTAGTGGTTGAAGAGCTCACCGAGGTGCATCATCACTTTGATTGCAAAAAGAAAACCACTTTTTAAATGATCTGTAGGACTCGTTCACCACGCACCGTGTGAGATTCCATGAGATTCCACGAGAAACACCAGGTCACATCATCAGGATACAGAGCAGGTAGCAGGTGGTGGGAAGTCTCCCCCAAAGGATGCCTCATGTTCAGGCAGAGGATCTCTGCTCCGAGCCGTTTTGGTCCTCTTGGCAGCAGAGGAAATGTGGCTGGTTTGGTCTGCACAGGCTTTATTTAAAAAAAAAAAAAAAAAAAAGATTTATTTATTTATGCATACAAGAGCTGGGTGTAGGCCAGAGGTATGGGGGTGAGAGGAGGATTCACCAGAGACAGAGTGGGGAGTAGAACAGGCAAAGCCACTGAAGTACACTGCTGAGGGGAGCAGCGAGGAAACAGGAGAGGTCTGCTGCGCCCTGCGGGAAGCTCCCCAGCCAGGGTTCGAACTCGTGCTACGGTGGCAGCGGACAGCTTGGTAGTGCTCAGACTCAATCCCTGCGCCACCAGGGAAGCCCTGGTCTGTGTCTGCTTTAAATCATATTCGCCTGACAAACTTCTGTATCGTGGGCTTGATCTGCCCAACAGGCCTCTGCGCAGGTCTCAACCTGTTGGTGATAATGCTGGGGGCACCCCCATCCAGGTGAGTGCCCAGAGACATTTCCCCTTATAAGCCACTGTTATGACCGAACTGGCTTTGGGCTCTTGCTATGATTATAAAACATCCCAATGACCACCACTGGGAAAAGAGATGCAAACAGAGGGTAGGAAGAGAAGGTACAAAGGCAGCTGGACCTCGGTGAGAGGGACAGAGCAGGAAAGAGGAGGGCTGGGAGTGCTCTTCTATTGGGTCTGAGGCTAAAGGTTTTCGGGTTTTGTGGACTTATTCTCTATTGGTGAATTGAAATCAAAAGTTCAGGAATTGAAAGTGCGGGAAGAGAGACACAAGAAGGAAAAAGGAAGGATTCCAGCAGTCCCAGCCGACCAGCTATGTGGACCATGCAGGATCCCTGCAACACAGGGGGCGGGAGAGGGCCTGCTGGCCAGGGGCTGGCCATGTGCTCCTTCTGGCCGGCCCCCTTCGAAGTGGAGCCTGAGCAGCAAAGCTTGACCGGGCACTTGCATTCTGAAAAGAAAAAGAAAAGGGAAAAGCCACTGCCAGGCGCTCCGCGGCAAGGCCTGTCTTCGGCGAGACTTCCCGTGGCGTTCCATGGTGTGCTGTTTTTGTATATTTTCCCCTTTGGCTGCTGGCTAGTGTTTTTGCCTCAGAAGAATGTTTTTAAGACTCCAGACAATGAAAGTGGGGAGGGGGTGGATCAATCTCAAGATAGAGATTTTATGTCACGTGTTTGTTAAAAAATATTTAGCAGTTTTCCAAGGTGAATGATGGAAAAATGTACCCTGTGAAAAAAGTTCTTCATTAAAGGGCATTAAGGGATAATGAGATGGCAATAACTGCAGCTCGTACAAGATATTATACAATATATTTAAGGGCGGAATAGGAAACCGTGTGATGAAACACAAGGTCAGCCTTGGGCAAACTTGTGCACTGGAAAAATTGCCTCCACGGGAAGAGTCTCATCTCGCACCTCATTATCCTGTGAAACCTTTTCTCGTCTTCAAGGCCTGGTAGCTACTAATAGCGCAACGAGATGAAGAAATACCGCAAGTGGCCACGGTGCGAGCTCTGGACTCAGCCAGACTTGAATCCCACTCATTAGCAGGGATGAGACACCATTTTCTTGGCATCTTGGTTTTCCAATCTATAAAACGGGGTTCAGTTCCCAAGCCTATGAGGTGCCTGCCACACAGAGAAGCTGACTGACTCGCAGGCCTTTATCTTGACTTTTCCTGTAGACAGGCAGCAGACTTCAAACAAGCTCCCCTGCCTGCCACAGCTCCCTCATCTGTTCCAGAGAAGTGCTGACTCGTTCTCGTTCATCATCAGGGGGTCAGGAAAGGCGAGGCGCATGTGGGGCCGCTGGCTGGCCTGGCCATATCTTTCACGACACTCATTCATCCTCCTCCTGGCCCTTGTGGGACTCAGAGCTCCCAGAGATGCTTCCTTACGGCGTGTGTGAGGACAGACTTCAGCCCTGGGGGGGTGCTCAGTGTAGAGCGGGTGCGGAGGGGCAGGTGACCCTGAGGGCTAGCTGCCCAGCAGTGCCCAGAAGTGGGACCAATATTTGTAGGGGGAGGCATGTCCCAAGGTCTTCAGATTAGACCAGTGTCCTTGGCATCATCAGCCTTACCAAGTTAGGGCACGTCCAGACACAGGATTTTTCTTTAACTGGTTTCCCAAGATGTTGCATCTGAAATTGCAAGCAAAATTCAAAGAAACCTTACATTTGATCATCCTCAGTTCAAATCTGAGGAGGGATCCAAGGATCCATTTCTTTGGGTAAAACAGAAATGGGGAATGAGTTAGCACATGACACAGATTTCGGCATTTCCTTTAAGATCCTTGGTGAAATTAGTTTGGAAAACACTGAGTTAAAAGATACTTCAAATTTCTGCAAATTTCTGAGATGCTGATGGCCGGGCGTGCTCTGAAAGCAGCAGCCCCACACTCACCTGGCTTCCTGAACCTCTTTTCGCAGCTCTTCACGAGAAAACTGTCCCTCAGAAACTTGCTATTCAGAGTGTGATTTTGGAACTAGCAGCATCCGTTTCCGGGGCTTGTTAGAAATGCAGGCCCCCAGGCCCCATCATGGGGCTTTTGAAATAGGTTCTAACAAAAAGCCTGGGTGTCGCGAACCCTAAAGTTCGAGAAGCGCTATTCATACCATTGCAGAAGCAGTTCCGAAGCACGGCCGTGGTGCCTGAGGCTTCCCCAGGAGCCCACCCAAGGACAGACTGCACCCCCAGCTTGCTCCTGGCTAGCGTGGGAGACCCGGGAGACGCCCACCTCAGAGGTGTCAAGTTGCCTTTCAGGAGCATCAGTGGGTGTTAGGTGGGCGCCCAAGAGAGGAAGAGCCTCCCTCCTGCGGGGTCAAGCGCGGCAGTCCCGGGCTGCACAGACACAAGGGAGCAGGCTCAGGTCACCGACCAAGTTCACTGACGAGGCAGCTGCAGCCCACGGATTAGACAAACACCACAGCTTCAAGGCAGGGGGATTTCAAGGTCAGCGGCATCGGGGCCGTAGTCTGTCTCACCACCTCCTCACTGTGTGTCTCGGGCAAACTATCTCAACGTCTGAGCCTCCATTTCTCTGGATGTAAAAATGAAATCCCATCCCCTGGTTTATGGAGCAGCCCTGCAAAAAAGTCAGCACAAAGCCTCGCACGCAGCATGAGGAGGACCCGCGGCACCTACCCGCGCGAGGCAGGCTCTGCGCAGGGACACAAAATAAGGACAAAGATTGCCGTGTGCACTCAGAGACAGAAACCCCATCTACTCAGGTCAAATCATGGATGGAGCACAGATGGGGCTCGTTTGTATAAATGCAGGACTTCCCCACTCACCGACGCCACAGAACGTGCCTACAAATCTTAGGAACCCGGGGACCCTCACCCTTACTTTTACCCCTATTTAAAAATGCATCTTAACTTCACAGCAACCTTTATCTGCCCTTGGCTTCACTTCAGAGTAACACCGCAGTGCAAATGGGGGGCTGACAGACACTCTTCCCCAGGTGATGGTTCTGAAGCTGAGATTTAGAGCTCAAGACACTGGCCGTCACCTCCCCTCTAGCGGGACAGAACAGCTGCACTTGACCTCCACGTTCACGGACAAGAAGCCAACTGCTCCTTCTCCATCCCCTGCAGCAGTGAATCAGACCAGTCGCCAGTGCCAACCAGGCAGCCATAACCACAGGGAGAGAGCTGGTCGCATCCGGAGACCCCTCTAACAGAGCATCTCACCTCTGAGGACTTTCCTGAGTGCGGACTTGCCTTTGCTGCCATTCCTCCTGGTTTTATGCCCACATCCTGCCGTGCCCAGCTCTGCTACTCATCTTCATGTGTGGCGCTGTGTGAGCCAGCTCACCAGAACCCACAGCTCTCTGGCCCATCGGCCATCCTTCCATCACTCTCCAAGCTCTGGTGTTTGTTGATTCCCTCGTAGACTTTTGCTGCCCCGAACCTTCACACCTCACCTCCACCTAGGTCAGCCCCAAACTGAAGGGGTGAATGGGGCCAGATCACGTTCTTCTTCATTGGTTCCTCGTGGCGTTCGTATGGAAGTTTCTTCACTGCCAAGACCTTGAGGAGCTTCGTGATGTGGGTCCTCTAAGTCTCTTCCCCACCTACCCTGTGTTCTGCCATCCAACATCCCCTTGTCTTCAAAGCTTACCATTTAAGAATTATAGACATGAATAAATATCACCTGTTTCCTCTCCCTTGACATTGAACTCATACTCCCCGTGGTCTTAAGTTGGTGAAGGTCTCCTACAACCCAGACAGACATGCCGTGATGACTCAGTGAAAGCGGCGTTAGCATGGCTGGTGCCCAATTTTGCTTGTAGCTACCACGGCAAATTGCCTTCCAAAGAGACTGTTCAAATTTACACTTTCATCAGATGTCTGAAATTATCCATTTCTCTACGTTGTCACTTGTGGTTAATTTGTTGCATAGCAATATATAAATAACACAGATGCCACCTGCCAGTTGGTGGGACTGACTTCATCAGCTCCCTCCATCCTTGGGTCCAAGTGCACAAGCTGTTAACCCAAACTACCAAGTCACCCATCACAGTTTCCCGGCACCCCTCACTTATTATGATGGTGTGGAGAAATTAGCACAACCAGGTGAAAAGCAGGGCAACTTGAGCCCGGTTTGTGGACGGGTTGATTCTATGCAAAAGCAACGCAAATATGGCTGGTGGCTGCAGTATAACCCCATTCAGGAGCGGGGGGCTCTAAACCTCCCCAGTGGCTGAGCTGCAAGTAGAGTATCTGCTCATCCACTTTGTGCAGAAGGAGAAGCCACCTGAGGTGAAAATGCAGAAAGGTTCCTGGGCAGAGGCAAGTGCCCTGACCATCTGCTCGAGGGTCTGGACAGAAGAGGCCTGGGATATTGACCAAAAGTCAATGTGGGCTGAAGGCGTGTGGGCAGACGTAGGAGACCGTGTTAGGGTGAAGACGTACAGGTCACATATTAAAGCCACCAGAAAGTGCCCACCTCGGTGGGTCCAGGAAGCTGGCATGTTGCATTGGAAATCCTGCTGAAATGGGATTTTGACTTTTATTGAATTTATGGAGTGACTGGGAAGAACTGTCATATTTCCAATATCGATTCTTCCGATCCAGAAAGATAGTGTCCCTCACAAAGCTTTACCTTTTTCCTCATGTAGGGCCTCTGTATTTCTTCCTAGTTTTATTCTTAAATCTTTACTAGTTTTGTTATTATTGTGCAAGGGATTCTTTTACCTGAAGGATAATTGATGATGGTCTGTGTCTCCAGCAGACTGAATTCCTTGAGGGCAGAGACTGGGCTGCCTTATTCACCCCATGGTGAGGCCTCACTGCTGGCATAGACTAGTGGGCTCGCCATAGTCCTTAGCTTGGTTCATCATTCAGGAGAATAATAGCTGAGGCATGTGCTACCAAAAACTATTGTTCTACCATTTAGAGGAAATATACAGTGCTCATAATTTCTCCAGATGTTTCCAGTCTTTGGAACTAATCCTATTGCGACAGGGAGGATTGAGTCTTAGCTGAATGAAGTTTAACCACAGGCTCTATAAAAAACTTCTCTTGGTAGGTGTAATTCTGAGCCTTCTTCTTAGCTACAGTGACTCGGTGGCTGCTCTGGAAATGATGTTTTAAGGCTCGCGCCTGCCCTTGACTTTGCTAATGCTTTACTGCGGCCTGGATTTCCATTGTGAAGCCACTGACCCTTCTCGTCCCCTCCAAATTCTATTCATACTTTAAGACTCAGTTAAGTTGCCACTGTCACATTAACCTCAAGAAGTTTGCTGTTCCTCTAAACTTCAAGAAAATGCTTTTACTTCTACAAATATAGGCAGTCCCAAAGTGTGTGCTTAGAGCTAATACAAACATGCATGGTTATATAGATTAGCTAGATTTTGTATGTGCATGAAACAGCTTTATTTTAATGAAACAGAACATTTACCAAGTCAAATGAAATAAAATGAAAAGCAATGAAGTGATATAAAGTGAAAGCTGACAGGTGGGCCATATGGCTCTGCCTCCCTGTCACTGTCCAATCCCCAAGGGAGGGAAAGGGGGTCTGTCCTATAAATGGAGACAGAAAGAAACAAACGTATACTGATCATCAGTAACATGTCAGGCGCTGTGTTAGATATTTGATATCTTCACAACTAAGGGTTGTGGTTAGAATAACGACATAAAACAGCCTGCCATATCAATGGTGTCTGCTCATAGAATCACTTCCATGTCTGAGGAATTCTGCATGAATTCCATGTGAGTCTCACTAACTTTATGTGACAGATGGTATTCTATAGTTGGCAGCACTGAATCTCCAAGAAGTTTCTTCATTTGCCCAGGAGAATTCAGTCCCTAGATTCCTGTGTTGGGAATCTAGCCCACACTGGTTGAATCCTAATTCCTCAAATTTTTAAAATACTCTCTCACATTGTCTCCATTTGCTTAGAAGACCAAAAGAGAAATTATTGCAGTGAGTGACAAAGCACCTATCCTACCCCATCCTGTGGTTTGGGGGTAACAACTGTTAGGGGAGTATTGATTGTGCACCCCCAGGTGCACTCCTCATTCTAGGTTATAGAGTGAAAGATATTCAGTAGGACTGGGTCACGGGCTGATTCCCAAATATGACCACTCAGGGTTCCCTGATATTCGGGACGCACACAATATAAAAGACAGATAAGAAAAATAAAACAACTTGGAGAAGAAAGCTTAAAAGAAAACTTGATGTGAATAACCCTATAGAGATAAGACAAGATACGGCATGTCTAATAATGAAAAGAAAGACATCTGACATAAAAAAGAAAACAGATAATATCATGAGCTCTTGGAAATTAAAACTGTAATAGGAGAAACGGATTGAAAAGGGGGGGGGGGCAGAACTGGAGGCTAAAGCTGAGTGCTCCTCCCAGAAAGCAAAAAGACCAAGAGAAGGGAAATAGGAAAGAAATAATAAGAAAATCAGAGAACCAACCCAGAAGGTGCAAAAGAACAGAGAAAGTATAGGAGAAGACATGGAGTTTGGAAGAAATGACTAGAAGGACTTCGTGGAGAAAGGTTTCAATGTACTGGAAGAGTCCAGTTCAAGCTGTGCACCGTGGGGGTAAGTAGCCACACCAAGCCTGCCATCCTAGCTCAGCACCCAGTAAATGCAACTCAAAGATAACCCCAAGGCCCCCCAGAGCCTGTGCAGTTCCCTTGAACAAGGACCATGAGATGGATTTTATTCCTGGGATTCCATTATATTATCTGCACAGCCGACATTAAAATAAGGAGATGGTCCCTGTGGGTCTCGTGTAATCACATGGAGTTTTTTCTGGCTGTTTTCAGAAGAGCAAGACCGAGCCTGGAAGCAGAGGAGGATCGTGAAGCTGATACTGGCCTCAGGGTGGGAGAGGCACATGACGCAGCATGGGGGCAGCCCCCAGCGACAGCCAGCCAGGAAAGGTTCCAGAACCACAAGGAGTCAAATTCCAAGGATAAACTTGGGTGAGAGTTTTTTCATCTCTAGTGAAGAGTTCAGCTCGGCTGACACAGTGATTTCAGTCTTGTGATGCTCTGTGCAGAGAATTCACTCCTAGCATGAGAGACTAACGACCGACAGCACTGTAAACTAAAACAGGAGTGTGTCTCAAGCCACAGAGTTTATGGAAATGCGTTACACAATATAACAGACTAGACAGAAAAAATTACCAGCTCCAAGGAGATGGGGAAGAAAGTTTTCAAATGCAACATCAGAACAGAGTGGAAGTGGAACCGCCACCAGTAATAATAAAACCTGGATGACATGAAGCATTAGCTTTTGAATTCTGATGGCAGAATCATTTCATCTTAGAATTCAAAGTATTGTAAAGCTATCGATGAGTTGTGGGCTGGAAAACACGCATCATGGCCTCTCTTAAATATTTTCCATGCAGTTCTATCACAAAGCTGGCAGAAAACGCGCCTCACCCAAGCTGGGGAGTTAGCCAAACAAAGGGAAAAACTGGATTCCGAAAGCTGAGGGCTCATGGTGAGAGAAGCAGGACCCCCCCCAGGGCAACGGCGGGGGGCGAGCCACAGTCAACCACACTACAGTGTCCTGGAGAGAAGCTAGGTGGACTGGTACCAGGTCCGGAGGTGGCGGGGGAGGCTTTTTCTTTCCCTACAGGTCAAACTGATAGGTTGTCTAATAGATGGAACATTTGGGCTGAGTTTTTATAATAGGGGTAGAACTAGTAAGACTAGTAAGAACTATTTCAAAGTAAGTAAACAGAAAATCCAAACACTGAGTTCCATGAAACGGAAGAGGAAAATGAAATCACCGTGGTAGCGTGACGTGGGACTTGGGATGTAGATTACGTGGCATCAGCCACTAATATTCCCTGGATGGGCAAAGCCACATAAACATACACTGGGGTGGGGAGCTGAGGACTCATGCGTGAGAAGAGTTAAAATTAGGAGTGTGAAAGGGTGAAAATTCCTCATGTTCTCTTGTGAAAAGTGGAGCTCTAGGCGGATCTGATCTGAAAATGACAGGGGTGGCATCAAGGGTGGGGGGGCGGGGGTCTTGCCTCCCCATAGTATCCTAACGTGAATCTCACACACACACCGGAGGCGGCCAGGCCAGGATGATGGTATTTTCAGTAATGACTGACGACATTACCCCACAATGGCCAATTTCCCAAACCGAGATCTTTGAACTCAATACATATTCAAAGGCAGAAGAATGAAGACGATACTGCCCAAACCACAGCCAGCACCCTGAGGGAGGCTTGGCACGGCGCCTACTGGTGATTCCCCGCAGTAACCCCGTCGACGGGCTGGGTGGGGGTGGACATTGAGTGTCCCAGCAGAAGGGCCGTTGAAAAGGCCGAACAGTTATCCAAGAGCCCCCAAAGCCACGCGCACTATGGCCCCCGTTTTCTCATAGCCCACTCTCCCCTCCCAGCAATGCCACGGGTCCAGTCCCAGCAGTCTGAGACAGTCGGTGAGCCCCGAAGGATGTGGGGGAGGCGCCCCACAAAAGCCGAAAGCCCAGTTCTCTCAAGCATCTTCTATTTGCTGTTGCCAAGCTCTAGGCCTCGTTGAGTCAGAGCCAAGGTCCCTGGCAAGCCTCTTCGGCCTAGAGGACTTAGTGAATTTTTACAAATGGAAATAATAAACCCAGAGGAAATATTATGAAAATGAATCTGTAAACACTGAAATTGAATGTAATCATAAGCAAGCCATAGCTTAGACTAATGAAGAATAAATTATGCTAGCATGCAGAACCGACTTGTTCCTTGGCATAACTGCAAAAAAAAACTGTCAGTGGGAGGAAAGGTATGTGTGACCCTGGACCTGAAGATACAACTGGATGAGCCACGACAGACTTGACCTTTGTACTTGGCTATGAGTGGAGGTCAACCACTGGAGCCGAAAATAATAAAATTATTATAACTTCAGTGCAGGAGATAAACATTTCTTGCTCAGAAAAACATTTTCCCCTCCCTCTATTATTTTTTGCTCAACAACAATAAAGGCTTGTTAATTCCTTAGGATACATTTGACCCAGATTTGCTGATCTAAATACCGTAATTTTTCTCCTGCAAAGCTATTGCTGAATAATAATTTTGGTTTTTGGAACCAGGTCTTTATTTTAATTTCCTTTTTTATCACCATGTACTTTTTCCTTTTAGTTCTATTGAAATTGCAGGTTCAATTCAGTGGGTCTCTTGGATCAGTGACACTCTTTGAAACACACTGTCTTTTGTATCTTTGCTGACCAGATCGTGAACTTTTAAACTTTCTTTACATAGATTTGCCTTTTCCCATTTGTATATCTGAGAAGAACGCTAACTGTGCTCATTATATTCCATACACTCAATCTTTCAAAAAAAGGCAGAAGTTTTCAAAGAAAGTCTGTCTTTACACGGATAGATCACTTAAGTCACCTTTTCCACCCTGAACCCCACATCCACAGACATGTAAAATCTGGCTCTGTCACCTCTGCATCGTTTATATATTTAGTCCTAAACTACTTATCCCAACGTATGCTGAGCCTTACTAACTTTTGTATGGACTTGACCCTGTGACCTTTCTGTTTTCATCATCCTCTTAACCCAGATTGCAGTAGTCACTCTCCAAGATGGCCTACAGTGATTCTTGACCCCTCAAAGTTCATGAATAGGGCTAGAGATAAACAAAGGAACATTGCAAAAATGACAATTTTTGCCAATGTCATAAAAGTCAAAGTGTTTTTGCCTCATCTTCTCTTGGATCATTCAGTCTGGGGCGACGCCAGCAGCCATGTTGTGAGGATGCTCAAGCAGCCCTGTGGAGACCTCCACATGGCCAGGAACCAAAGCCTCCTGCCAACAACCAGCAGTAGCTTCAAGCATGAGTGAGTCATCTTGGAAGTGGATTCTCGAGTCCCAGGCAAGTCTTCAAATGACCGCAATCTCAGCCAAAATCTTAACTACAATTTCAGGGAGATCTAAGCCAGAAACACCCATGCAAGCTGTTCTTGGATTTCTGACCCACAAAAGCTGTGTGAGGTAATAAATGTTTATTGCTGTTTTAAGCCACTAGTTTTGGGATAATTACACAGTTACAGATAACTAGTGCTTGGGGACACTTTAGGTTCTGTGTATCTAGTTTCAATGCTAACTTTCTTAGTCAAACTAGGACAGGAAAAAAACAGTTTAAGCACTTTGTTTATTTTTTAAATATTTATTAAATAACTAATGTGAGTCCTGTACTGCCATTTCAATGAGCTACATTGTGTATGCATTACTACTTATTAACTGAATATGAGAATAAAATTGTACCTACAATACAAAGTTTTTAAGAGAATCAAATGAGATAATACATGTTAAAAAGTCTATCAATGCCTGGAGCATAGTTGACACTGAATAAATATTAGTACTCATAATTAATAATAGTAATTTATTATTAATATTTTGGTGCTTAAACGATTCAGTTGAGTAAGATCCTGAGAGGCAGGCATCATATCAGGATTCAAACCCAGGTCTACTTGATTCTACTACCCATGCTCTTAGTAATCAGTGGCTACAATTATATGATGCATTCTTGAATAAAGCAGTATACTGATACTTTGAAATAGAAAAACAGCAATCATTTCACCTCCTCAGGATCTTATAGTAAAGGCATCTTATATTTTATAAATGTAACCAATTCTGAAGTTCTGCCTGAAAGCCCATGCAGCAAGATTCAAGAAAACAAGAAAGGAACTGATCAACTGTTTTGCCTTAGTTTTACCTCCGCCCACTTTTTTACTCAGGCCCTTTGGATCTCATCTCCCCCACCCTGTTCCCCCAGATTTCCCTCCAACCACAGTAAACCGTGTCACGTCCCATATGCTCTCCTGCACCTTGACGTCAATTGCTTACTCCCAAATGCAGAAACCATCATGTCACACTGGGAATACTAATTCTGAGGGGTAGCCTTGTGGGGCTGGAGGATAGACTGTTGGCACAAACCTTCATAGATGGCCACTGGCGACCTCTTGCCACAGTGGCTTACTGTAGTTCGGCTCCCTGTCTTCATCTCAGCATTGGATGAATGAGGGAGGAGGTTATCACAGCCACAGTAAGAACTCACACAGCACTATAGTTGATGCCATAGCCATGAAGTTGGGAAGATGCCTTCTTGAACAGCATCATCATCTCCAAGAAACTTCCTCCAAAATCTCATTGGTGCTAACCAAATTCCTGTCATAAAGAGAAAGAAGGGAACATTATTTTTCTTCCAAAGAGAACTCCTAGAAATAGAATATGTTGCTATAGCGTAGGTTTTTAGTTTAAATACCTATAGCAATCTCTAAACATAGTGTGCTAAGCCAGAGACTTCTCATTTCCATCAGTGACAGGCCCTGGTCAGCTAAGCCTTTGGCGGCTATGGTAACTGCAAATGGGAACATCCCCAAAACATCATTTCCCATTGCAAACTATTCTCCCCCCAGCTCAAGCCCAGCTAGTCACTGGAATCAAAACTATAAAATGGTTCTGACAGCAGGACTGATTGAGATTTGGGCTTCAGTGAGCCCTGCACCCTAGCCAAGCTTTAATTATAGATTTGTCGTTGTACCCCAGGCTGTAAAATTGTCAGAGGAGCACATCAGCATTCAGAGTCCAGAGGACATAGAAAAGGAGAGCAGTTAAAATTGGGGGGAGGGGCAGGGATGATCACTTGCCTTGTAAACTCAACCATTTGATCCGTGGGACACTGACAGACTATAAATATGGAGCTGCATGATGTCACTTTTATAGACATTTTATGAGTATAATAACCAGGAGAAGGACTGTCCATGACTGAAATGCAGTCGTGGTTTATGGAAATGAATACTTTGGTTGGTTCTCTCTCAATATCCTCTCTGCATTCTTTACAGATAAATGATTTAGCTATTCCTAGTTATGTCTAAATATATAAATATATTCTTTCTAGCCTTCTGAAAAGAGCTAAAATGAACTTGAAATCTTGCTTTTTTGCTGTTTTATACTAATTAATGTGTTTTATTGCAACCTATTTATACTTAATGATGCATCCACTAGCACCATAATTTGGAAGATGTAAATGATGAGATATATTTTTTTACAGGTTTAGCTTTTTTTTTTAACCTTTTGTATCTCGTGTGGCAGTGGAGGGGGAGAGGGGAAGTGAAATTATCAGCCTTGGTTCATTTTCTGGGTTAGAAAAGCTTGCAACTTTCTTAATTGAAAGTTGGGTTCCTCCACCATCCTACTTAATTCCTTAAAGCCCATTCCGACAGTCAGAGAGGCGTCTGAGCAAGTCATTACCACACGTGAACACATTAACTTGGAAATTGATTAATCCATCATCTGAATGTTTTCAACCACTCCACAGCAGACAACAAGATTCTAATGAAAACCCATTGTACAAGGGAGGGACGACACCATTGACAAGGGCTTTCGATCAATCCAAAGGCCTCAGTTAACCTTTGTTGGAGTTGGTATTGTTGCACTCTGTAGTTTAACAAGATTGAAAATGTGACTGAATCAAATCAAGCAAGGTATTACCTGTACATCAGAGCAAAACTGGTCTGCCAACTTAGGTGGCTGGGGCCAGGGAGTAGGTGTTCAGTGTGGGCACAAAAAACACTGCTTTCCTTAATGGGTGTAACCAAATGCCACCCCCGCCCTCCTCTTCTGACCCACTCCATCATCCCTGCTTCTCTGTTTCCTCAATTATCAGGTCTATTAACACTATCATAAATTACATTTTGTATGGTGCATTAAAAGAGCAACTACACGTATTCATCCTCTACAGTCAATTTACAAGAAAAGACTTATGATTCCAAATTCCCAATTCTATTATCATTGATGAGGAAACAGATTGAGGGAAATCAAGGGACATGTTCAAGGTCACAAGGAAAAGCTGAGTCTGAAACGAGTCTAGTGTTATATATAATGTATCGTAATCCTCTCAGTTACATAATACTACTCAGTTTTATTTTAAAGAAGACACAGAGGAAGTTAAAAATCTTGCCAAAGATGGCTCAACCACTAAGCTCAAAACTGGTATTTGAATCCCTACATTGTGAGGATGAAGAATGAGACTCTGTTCTGGGAATAGGGATCTACTCTGGATTTCTCCAAACAGAAATCGTTCTCTGATCCTCCAGGGACTGCAGATAGCAACAATCATTGCAAAGGTATTCTTTGTTGCCAAATAACATTTCCTCTCTTAATTATACTAGGTGGTAGTTAATAAAATAAGCATAAGAAAAATGTCAGAGAAAAGAAAGATTCCTCCAAAATGCTAAAAATCATGTTACTGAAGAGAAAATTACCTGAATTTTCTCCTCCACTCTTCTACTTCTTTTGTTTTTTAATAACTAAAAAATATCCTGCCAGGTTTCAAAATTAATTTGAAGTGGAGCACATAAGTTCATGCAATAATGGTAGAAAATGCATAAATAAATAAAAACCGTGGGCTGGGGGAACAATTCCTATCTCATTATAAGGTGTTCCATTAAAGGAGAGTGGCAATGTTGCATGAACAGAATGGCAGACAATAGGTAAAGTCCCAACAGACCAAACGGACCACAATATATGTCAGTGTTTGGTAACTAATTAAAATGAAATTACAAATGACGAGTTAAAAAGTGATTACCTAGTAAATTGTGTTAGGAAAAATGGTAATGTTTTGAAGTAGTATTATCTCAAACCTTATATCAAAATAAATTTCAGATAGTTCAAAGACATGTTTTAAGTCATGCAATTACTAGGAATATATATACATATATATAATATATAGTATTTCAATAAAATAAGAAATATATATATATATAATCTCAACATACAGAAGGCAAAACTAAGCCATAAAATCCAGTCTCTCTGAAGGTTTGATAAATTTTACAACACAAAAACAGTTCTGCACAGGGGGGGAAAATAAAAACTTCGCAAAAAGAACAAGATAAATTGAAAATATTGCAAAATTAAAAGCACACATAAAAGATAAAAGATTAGTTTCTTTAGTGCATAAAGAGCTCAATAAGTCAATAATAAAACAAAGACAGTCCAGTGGAAAATATGAGCAAGAATATAAAATTACTAATGTTCAAAGAAAAATATAAATGTCTTAATACATTGAAAATACATCATTAACTCTCCTGTCAAAAGAGAAAAACAATTAAAAATACAGCATCGCATTTTCAGCTACTGAATGGGGAAAAATTCAATACTTTAATAAAATGCAGTGTTAGAGAGGAAATGGGTTATAAATACATATTGACGTAAATTAGTACAGCCTCTAAGAAAGCCAGGATGGCCCTTCTCTACTTCCCCATAAGCCCTTCCCTTAACTTTCTCTCCCCTTGTACACTGCCCTGTGTCCTAAGAGCTTGACCTCTGCATATGTCACCACCTGGTCTGTGGATGCTTGGATTCAGCTGGAGTGGGTAAATGAGAGTTTCCAGAAAGTTCGAGTCTCAGTCCCCTCTTTAAGGGCTCACCTGACAGGTGATGACTGGACACAAACACAATGACAAGGTCCAACTTGGAGCAACCACCCTGGGCAGGTTGACTTGGAAGCTTCTGGAGGCACCGTCCAGGCCCTCCTACCTTTAGCAATTCAGTGCTCACCCCAAATCTGCAAACTCTCTCCAGCCAAACAAAGGACTTAGTGAAGAAGTGTACTCCCCGGCTCCGTTGTGGGCGGCTCCTTGGACAGCAATTGCTCTTCCAAAATGGCTCTGTCGTCAGTGGCTTTCCAAAATGTTCTCCAAAATCAGAAAGCATTCTCACTGACCGAAGTTTGTTGTTTTAACGTTGTTTTGTTTTTGGAACCCCAGTTTCCAATGCCCGAGGGCTGTCCTGCTATGGCAGCGACGTTTCGTGCCATCTAGACTGTCATGAGAGCTACCTGTCTCTGCAGGTGTCAGCGATGACTCGGGCACCTGTCATAGCTCCACCCAGGAGGCATCACAGGTGGCCACAGAACTGGGTTCTAAAGGATGTCAGGTTCGCCTGGAGCAGAAGGACAAATAGCTTTTGAAGAAGAAAAACCTGCATGTGCTGCTTGAGCACGTGATGGGAACTAGCGGGATAGTTCAGGCTGTGCGGTCCCTCTGCTGCCAGCACGCGGGAGACGTGGGCAAAGGAGGCTTGCGTGCGGACAGGAGAGGATGCGCCCCCCGGCACTGGTAAGCCCTTGTGCGAGAGACCAGCATCCCCTCCTCGCCTTCCAGAGAAAACAGCGCCGCAGAGTCCCCAAGAGGATGGGGACACGGCCAAAGCTTGGAGCATGGGGCATCCTTTCATTCCCTCTCCTAGAGATCTGCAACGCACAGTAGCAGATACAAAGTTCTGCAACCCTCAGATCTCCTTAGCTGTCTTTAATCCAGAACTTCCAATATTTGCTTTCAGGGAATCGAGTCAGAAAGTCAAACTAGCAGAGGGTGCAGGTGAGGACAGAACCTCCTCGGGGAGATGGCGCTCGCTATCAAGAGGAACCTTACGGAAAGTGCTCAGTATCTGCGTGAGCGAAGATTCAAAACTTTCTCCACACAGGAACAAAGATAGTCAGACCCTACTAAGAAAATGAACCTTTTGGTACCTATTTTGTGGAACTTAAAGTATCCAAAAGAGGAGCCAACAAACTTGGAAAGAAATGAAAATTAAATTATAAAGATACATTCTTTCCGTTTCTCAATGAAGACGACTAACTAGTTTGACACAAAAATTGAGCTTAAGATAACTAGATGGTAAACTGCTTATGGATTCCTGCTTGAGATACGTCTTTCATTTGTGGCTGGTTTTCCTCCACAGTGGCCAGGCACAGGTGGGGCTGGGGACCACCAGATAGGATCATTTGAGAGCCCAGAGATTGAGAAGGGGTGCTCTTTCTTGCCCTTTTTCTTTTCTGTCCTCCTCTTACAAGTCCTCCAAGACAGACCATCTGTCCCTTCTTCCCTTGGGTTCAACACAACCTACGTCAGATTGAAATGGATAAAAAGATAAATCACCAATCCTCTGTTGAACACAGAAAGCTAAAAGAGAGAAAGAAATTGCATTTGCCTTTGCACTCAATATATCAAAGTAATTTATGTCATAACCACTCTGCTGCTTTCATACATATTCGGTTTTTAATAAAATCAATCTCTCCAAACCTGTAATAGCTTTCTTTGTAAGATCTTTAGAAGAGAAAAAAGAAGGTGCTGGAATCTGGTTCCATTAGAGGCAAAATTGGCTTACCGCCTCCCCAAATCACTCATCCTAATGAGCTGCCTGGTTAGAGAAGGTCCTTGAACCCCTTCATCAATTCAGAGCCAGCAAGGAGCTATAATTAGGGGTTCTGGGCAAGGAAGGGTTAACTACACAACCTTGGAGACCTGGGAGGAAGGAGCCCGTGGAGGCAGCGCAACAACTAGGAGGTGGATCAACTCCTAAGAACGGTTCCAGTTCGTCCCAAAGAGAATCCTGAGAACCAGCCAATGGGTCAGCCATGCTCCCATGGGGCTTCCAGCGGGGGAAGGACAGTCTCCACTTGGAAGCACCTGCTGTGATGACAGGCAATTTTATGGTGGTCACTCTGCCTGGCCCCGTGCTGGGCTCAGCATGGCCCTCGAAGTTCCTGGTATAATTTCCTGCAATTTACAGCGAGGAAACGGAGCCATAAAGAAGGACTGGCGGTCCCAGGTTGTCACATAGCCAGGAAGCAGCAGAGCCAGAGCCGGGAGCCCATCTCGTCTGGGTTGGGGGCTCATCCTCCACCTCCTGCCTCCTTCCTTAGCGACAAGCCGCTGAGGACTGACTCCAGTTTCAATCCCACAGTACTATGAGACACACATTATTCATCTTTATCTAACAATGGGGAAACTGAGGCTCAGAAGGTTGTAGCGCCCGATCCAGGTCTGTGTCCCTATTCCAACATCCACATTCTCTCTTTAGCAGTAAATGAGGGTGGCAAAAAAAATAGCCTCTCACCTCCAAATCTGTCTACTATAGACTCTGAAGCATCTCAGTGTTGTTCTGCTGTCAAGCTTGAGGCAAGCTTAAGAGCTAACAATTTGGTGACTTGATATTGAAAAAGAAACTTTATGAAAGAGTTCAGAAGGTAGGCAGATGAGCTAAGAAATCCTATCTTTGTTGCCAAGGGGCCACAGCTTGCTAGCTCTGGGCTGGTACCATAACACAGGAGCAATGGGGCCTCCCTGGTGGTGCAGTGGTTAAGTGCTGCGCTGTGGAGCTGTAGGCAGCAGTGCCACGAGTTCGACGCCCAGCCAGGGAGATTCCCACATAGCACAGCAGACCTCTCCTGCCTCACCCGCTGCTCCCCTCAGCGGTGTACTTCAGTCGATCTGCCTGTTCTGCTCCCCTCTGTCTCTGGTGAACCCTCTCACTGACCCGCCACTCTGGCCTGTACCCCAGCTTGTATGCAAAAATAAATAAAATCTTTTAAAAATTAAAAAAAAAAACACCACAGGAGTAAAGTCCTCACCTCAGGAGCCACGGGGTCAGCACCTTCCATATGGGGACCCTGAGTACAGTGTGGGGAACAGGTAACATAAGAGTCCTCCACTGTGGCTGGTTATCTTTCTCATGCACCCCCCCCAAAAGTTGTCTGGGGACATCCTCCTGTGCAGACCCTGCCCAGCACAGAAGGGGGAGGCTCGCCACGCTGGCCTGGGGTGGGGGATGAAGTGCAAGGGAAGGAGATGGTTCTCTGAGGTGGAGGGAACGGGCCATTTTACAGTTCTCAGTGAAAAATCAGAGCTGACTGGCAGGAACTCTAACTCCATGCTTTCAGACATTTATTGCTATTCTCCTATAATACCCGGAACTTTTGATAACTGCATCCTCTGGGTTTCCACGTAGATCACATGGCCCAGGTGCTAAAGATACAGTGACGAGAAGAGAGCTCATCCATGGTCAAGTGGGCCAGACAATGCCAGGCAGGCACATCTAGAATCCTGGCTAAACTACAAAAGAAACTGACATCTGAGAAAACCACATCATCCACTGACTATGTGACCACAGTGCTGAGTCTCCAGTATGAGTTCCCAATATTTGTTTCCAGATTGAACATATCGGGTACTGGAGAAGTAGTCATAAAGAAATATAAATATGGAGAATAGTTGGAAAGATTTATCTTCAATTAAATTCAGCAGTGCTGTATTAAGAGTTTTATGCCTGTATATATGCTCAAAACCCTTGAGAATTGAAGGCGGATGAAAACTGATGAAGGCTGTTGTGTGCCTTCTTATTGTTTAGTGGAAGGATATAATGAAGCAGTAAAAGCAACTCTTGAAGCTAGAGCTCCTGGCTTCAAATCTATCTTCACTACAAGCACCTATTTACAACAGCTCCTGTGTCCAACCTCACCGCGCTCTATAAGGATAAAAAAATGGGCTGAAATAAGGTAGCAAATGAAATCTCTCTGAACAATTTCCAGCACATAGAAAGTAATGTGCAAATGGTGGAGGCTTTTATCGCCAAATTTAAAGCTGGAAAGAATCTTAAAGATTAAATTATTCAGCCATTCATTTCAAAAGAAGGGTGCTGAGGTATAGAAAAGCAACATGAAAAAATAAATGTCAACTGGATTGATGACTAGAATATAGGACTTCACAAATATCAGCAGAAGGTACAGAAAAATATCTTTGTGGTTTTGGAATAGAAATGGTTTTTTAGAGAAGAGGCAGAACATTCACCAAAAAAAAAAAATCAATTAATTTGAAATCTGTAAAATTTGTGATGAGAAGTTTTGTCCTTTGGATGACTCGATCTCACCAGGAAGGAGAAAGGGAGGAGGCATTTGGAGGCAGGAAGAGTAGAAGTAAAGGTGTTGAAAGGCCCCAGATTGACCCAGCATTCCACCTTCTTAAAGGACCAATGTCAACAATTCCATTTCCCTTTTAGTTTTTCAGTTAGTTTGGATTAGCCAGGTTCTCCTCCTAAGAACCAAGGCCTACATTTATCATCATGTTGAGTTTATAACTTGTATGTCTGTGATTACAAATTGTACAATGGGCAGGAGCATCTCTGCATATTAGGGCTCCCTGGTCTACCTCATTCTGTTCTAAAGCCATTGTGGTAGATTCAGTCATTATTTGATCCATTTTCTATTAACAGACAGTTGCAATTTGGAATTGTAACCAAATGGTAGCCACATGAGTGTCTTTATAAACATGGACTTTCTCCTTTATGCAAGTATTTATGAAAACAAGATATTACTCTAGTCCCACTGGCCTGGAGCTGCTCTTCAAACACACCACAGGATTTCAATCTCAGGATCTTTTCAGCTGCTCTTCTTCTGCCTGCTTGGAATGTTCCTCTCCCAGAAGATCACAAGTCTTGTCCTCACTGAGACCTCCAAGAGGTCGCTCTTGACTTCATCATCTACAGTGGTAGGTCTCCACTTCCCACTCTCCCTTCAATTGCTTAAACTAGGGTACTTACTACTAGCTAACATTCTATAATATGGTCTTGGCACATAGCACTTAAAAAATAAATTTTAATTAGATACAAGAATTAATTTATTCAAAAATTGCTGGGTCAGTGGAAAAGGATATTTCATGTTAAAAGATACTGCCAAGTTACTCCTTTGGAAGTTTCTATTCTCCCCAACATCGCCTATATCTCTCGTCCATAACAGAATCAAGTTATGTCAACATGCTTGGTTTTGTTCGTGAACTGGTGAGGTCAGCACTTTTTCTAGTTTCTGGGGGTTTGTGTTTATCTTTCAGGGATGGCTTGGATGACCCCCATGCCCACTTTTCTAGAGAACTCTTCAATTTCTTATTGATCTCTGGGAGCTCTTCTGTCATATGATTATTAAAGTTTTATATAACAAATATTTTCTCTAGTCAATTTTTTGGACTTCCTCTGACATACAGAATTATTTTTTTATGAGATCAAGCCTGAGGATCTTTTTCTACGAACACTTTTAGTTTGGGGATGGGTCATTGGTGGCTGAGAACAGAGTTTACCCAATAACCACCAGGCAGGATACGATTCTGAACTAACTGGTGACCCCATGGATGGGACAAGGAGCTCATTGTCATTGTCTTGGGTCTACAATTAGCTAATTGTGCATCTTTGCTGCAATGTGTTGCCCACGTCTGTTCCAATTCTTCCTCTATTAAGTATAAATCAAATACCTTGTCACAAAAACCTCACAGATTTTGTGAAAGCCAAATGTGATGATGATGAATCTAAAAGAACAGAAGGTTCAACATTAGTGTGACCTCAGATAGAGAAGAGATTAAAGTAACAGACATGAGATATTGGGGAGGGCATTCGGTCCCCAATTGTTTTATAAGTCAATAAGATGTTCTGAAGGAAGAAATTCTCCTAAAGAAGATCAGTTTAGTAATCACCTCCAACTAATCAAAGATAACCAGTGAGGCTATGATCATTCTCTTGTATCGTAGAGAAAAGCATCTGACATAGTCCAGCGCCCTCACTTCTAATCCTGGACTGTCCCTTACATGAATTCCACTATCTTGGATAAATCTTTTTGCCTATCTGGACTCCAGTTTCATTATTTAAGAGAATTTAAAAAATTCTATCTCACAGAATTTCAATGTAGCTAAAATGACTTTTTTTGTAAAAGCATCATACAAGCTGTCAAGCTTCATAAGGCTGCCGCTTGTTAGTATAGTGAATACTAAAGTCATCCACTGAGATGATGGCAAGTCCAGCGGTCACTTGTGTCCTCCATGACAGCATATACACATGTGCAGTGTATGCTGCTGCTAGCTCTGGTGCTAATGCTCCAAAGTCATTTCTTTCTTACTTGTTGTGAAACGTTTATAGACGAAATGGATCTGGCTATTTTAACTGTGATAAATCACAGTGACCAGCATCTCTCCATCCGAACAGCCCACATCCAGCAATAGAAACTCAGGAAGCTGTGTGGGCCCCACTTCCTCGCCAGGACCACAACTATCTATTTCTATAAAAATGGTACAGAAAAAAAATACAGCATTCTTAAGGGCATCTCACTATGTTTAAGTTAACCTCAGCATAAAGTACCACAGCCATTTTCCACATTAAGCATCCATTTATCTTGTATAATTAAAATGCTGAATTACATGAACTGAATTAATTATCTGAGAAGTAATTGATCAGTAGATGATTCATTAATATTCTCTGAGTAAGGTTCTGAATCATAACAAGCTTAAAAAATGCCATGTGGGTTTTTTAACATATATTTTTGTTAGTCAAAAAATTAAAGTAACTTTTTTCACGCAATTTTTAAAATTAGAACTCATCTTTCTCCCTCCTTGTAACTACTAAAGAAATGTTGCCTTTGACCCTGGAAGCTCTCCCCTCTCTGGCCCCTGAAGGGATTCCTACTTCCTGGCCCCAGATCTTTTGGAATAAAGCAGTTAGAGACCGGGGTAGACAAACTCAAAGAGGAGGGGCAAGGTGAGGCGGGCATTTTTCCACAAGGCTGCTGGCTTGACTGCACCGGATGTTTCTGCTCCAGTCCCCAGGCCAGGCCCCATGCTGGAGGCAGATGCCAGGACTCCATGTTCATGCTCCCTTGTGGCCCCCCAAGCCTGCTTCTGGAATCTGAACTGAAGTCACGTTGCCTCCCTCATTTGGGAAAACGCACGGACCAGCTCTCACCCTGGTATCTAGAATTCCTGCGCCTGGAATCTAGGGTCCCATCTTGAAGTAATCTCAGCTCATGACTCCAGCTGGTCTGCCTGGATCCAAGTCTGACTTTTTTCCTGAAGGGACAGCTCCAAGATGCTGAGCTCTCTCGGAACACACTCTCCACGACCCAGCTGACCATTTCACAAGTTCAGCTGAACATTAATTCTCATAACTGCCTAGATGAGATAAGTGGGGTGATTATCCCCATCTTGCAGACCCAGCTAAGAGAGAAGCAAAATATGAAATTAAGAAGAGAATAATTGTGGCTTTTTCAGTTTCATTAGACTTTGACTTTTAAATGGAAATAAATTTAATTTTGAGTTTTTAACTGTCCATAAAAAAGGAAAAATGGGGAGGTGGTCGTATATCTTAAATTGGCTGTATTTTATATTGCTGACTTTGCATTATTTGGAATACTTTGTCCTCACCGGGTCCTTCCCACACCTGTGGGTCATGTGTGTTACTCAATGCGGTTGGCATTTTTTTTGTTTATCGAGGTAGCATTGGTTTAAATCCTGTGTGTGTTTGGGGGGTACAGGTTCACAGGCCATCAGATGGGTGTAACCAGACCATGCCCACCAACAACACACCCATTGTCCTCTGCTATAGTCCACTGAGTCCTCTTTCCCCTTTGCTTTCCAAGCCCTTCTGGTAGTTTCACTTCCTTATACAGATTTCTATGGCTTGATCTGTTTTAATTTTGTTTGTTCCTTTGCTTTGCTATTTTATATTCCACACATGTATAGGATCATTTGGTATTTGTCTTTCTCCTTCTAACTTATTTCACTTAGGATAATCCTCTCCAGCCCCATTCATGTTGTTGCAAGTAGCAGGATTTCTTTTTTTTTTTTTCATGGCTAAGTTGTATTCCATGTTGTATTCCACTGTGTATATAGGCCCTATCTTTTTAATCCACTTATCTGTTGTTGGGCACTTGGGTTGTCTCCATACCTTGGCTATTGTAGTGTTTCCATGAACATGGAGTGCATAGATGCCCTGTTCTCCTGTTCTTTGGGTAGACAGGCAGGAGTGGAATTGCTGGACCTTATGGTAGATCTATCCTATTCTAAGACATCTGAGACCCAGTAGCAGATGCTGGTCAGGAGCAAAGGCGCACACAGGCCAGGTCTGCTCCAGGTCTGATTCCCCAGCCCACGCTGTCCACTTCATACTCAGTCTTTGCCAGGCACAGAGGAGGCACGAAGTAATTATATGTTGAAAAAATGAAGCCTCATAGATAAATGCTAGAAATTTCCAGACAATATATACATATAGACATTCAAGAAGTCATTTGACAAACATGTGCCAACCTTGAAACCCTTCCACTGGCCCCGTGGCATCTGTGCCCTCTTCCCAGCTGCTCCCTTCTGTCTCTTCTGACGCAGCCCGTCTGTCGTAAATGCTTCAGGAAGGGCTCGGACACCAGAGTCACGTCACGTGGACTCAGAGTCCAGCCCTGCCACTTAGTAATTTGTGACTGTGGGTCCTTTCTGAGTGAGTCTCTGGGAGATGGCCATGCTACTAATATCTATAGGGAAAGACTGTTGTGAAGATCAAAAGTTGTGCTAGAACACATGTGTAGTTCCCCGTTGAAGGTCAGCGTTCAAGTGTGGTCTGACTGGGTGATGGGCGGTGGTGTGCATCACAGATCACTACGTTTGGTAACAGCCCATTGCCCCCTGAATGTGGCATCATTTCAACCCAACGTGCAGCAGAGTGCCCAGCACATGTCAAGCATGTGATATGCTTGTGATGGATACTGTGATGCGTCTCTGAAAGGTGGGGGGCAGCAGTCTGCTCTGTGACCCATTCCCTGGTGAATCTACAAGGAGTTGATTTTCCATTTACTCAGTTGCTTCTTGCGTGAGCAAGGGAGGGGACTTCCAATTTTCTCCCACGTTGGATTGAAAATCCGAAGTCTGTCTTTGTTTAATTAATTAATTCAATTACACTGATTAAAATCAGAAGTCTTTGTTGAATTTAAATCTCAGCCCGTTGCAAAGGCTGGCTATCCTGTGCCTCGTAAAGAGATGTGAAAACCGCATCAAACACCACCCTTGCTATCCAGTGGTGATACCTGTCCAAGCTAGAAAGGAAGTTCGAGATTCTGATAGAAACTCGGGGTTTTTCTGTGCCATAACCAGCTGCCTGTCACGTGCTTGTCCAGTGATACTGCGTGACCCTTAAGTCCTCCCGACCTCAATTTGGGCATCTGTGAAACACTGAAAACTTTTAACAAACTTTATCATTTGCTGTGATGCCCGAGTCATTGGTACGTTCCTTCTGAAGCCCACGGTGAGAGGGGTGGCTTGTTACGGAGCAGTTCAGTGAGGTCTCCCCAAATCTGCAGCCTACCTGACCTGACTGGCACCTGCCGATGGGAGTGGTGGGCAGGAGGGGGGCAGAGAAGTGGGGCACACGCACGGCCCTCCCCACGCGACTGTGACGGATGGCGCCGCCCGGACACCCCGTTTTCTCTTCCTTTTTGGTCATTAACCTTGTGAGCAAAACCTTATTTTAATCTTCAAGGTTATGGTGAGTCTTCCCATCTGCAACTGCTCAGTCCCCAGATGGAAGCCGACAGAAGTTCTGTCTGCTGTCAGCCCGGCCACATGACGCCTCTGACAGATCTTCTTCTAAAAACAGAACTGTTTCCAAGGAGCAGTGCAAGGCACACCGGAAAGAGAAAGCCAGCCCCAGAGGGCAGGCAGACCCCACGAGCTGACCGGGTATGTGGGTGCAGCTGCAGGGAGGTGGGGCAGGCTGATATGGGACTTTCAGAGAAGACCAGCAGGGTGCCCAGAGACCTGGACATGAAGCCTGGGTGTCTGGTCAAGTCCTCACTCTGCTCTCCGAGAATTCTGCGGACTCTCGGCCAAGTCGCTTACATCTGAGCTCCAGTCCCCTAATCCATAATGTGGCGGACAGTAATAACCAAGTCACAGGAATTTGCCAGCATTTGAAAACTGCCATGTCTGCGCAGACCTCAACGTCCTCACGTCTCTCTCCCTCCCCCTCCCCCTCCCCCACTCTTTCTTCCCCTTCTTCCTACATTCTTATTAGACTATTTTCTTCTCCACAGTGATCCTTTCAAGACGAAAGTCAGAACAGACCAGGAAATGCCTGAGGGGGCACCTCCTTTGCCTGGTCACAGCATTGGGGCTCTGCGGAGTCTGGGGTTCGCTGTGGCCACCTCGGCACTGGAGCGTGGGCTGCACAGAGGCAGCAGAGCTGCAAGCCGCTGCGTATTTTTAAACAAGTCTGGAGAGTTTCCTCTGTTTCTACATCCATGAAAGGGGCTAATTATCTTTATTTCCTACGTATAATTCCTGAGAACGGTGAACATAATGAACATAATGTTCTGTTTGAGGAATTAAAACACACTGTATAAAAATTACACTTTATCATTAACATACATGCAGTGACAAGTCTTGCTGACCCGCAGTCAGGAAATCCTCGCCCAGGGAAGCCATTTACAGTGATCAGAGGTTGAGGCTCAAAAATTCAAATCTGAATGACTCACTGGATCGTCTCCAGGCGCCTGAAGTTCTTTATCCTTTCTCTAAGGGGATGGATCAGAAACCTTCAAGTACTTGTCAAGCAATCCAAGTCCTAACTTCCCGGAAAAACCTAGAAGCCTGGGGCCTCCCTGATGGCACAACCAGTTAGGCGCAGTGCTGTGGAGCTCTCCGCAGCTGCGGTGCAAGTTCGATGCCTGGCTGGGGAGATTCCCACAGGGTGCAGCAGACCTCTCCTGCCTCGCCCGCTGCTCCCCTCAGCAGTGTATTTCCATCGATCTGCCTGTTCTGCTCCCCACTCTGTCTCTGGTGAACCCTCTCGCCACCCCACGCCTCTGGCCTGTACCCCAACATGCATAAATAAATAAACCTTCAAAAAAAACCCAAACAAACCTAGAAGCTTGATTTGTCTAAGGCCATCCTGGTTTACGTGTTCGCATTCAAACCAAAAACAGTGATTTAAGTATATGACTAAAGATATTTTCCCAGTTTACCCATAAGTATTTCAGAATGCATTTTGATAACAACTAAATTGTTAAAACCTAATATACCATTACTAGACCTGACAGAATCACCTCCAATCGTGTCACGTGCATTCACAATTTACTTGTTTAAATCAAGATGCCAGTAATGGCCGCATATTTCAGAGAGTTGACACAAGCTCTTAAATCCTCCAGGTTGACCATCCATCTCCTACCCTCACCTGGCAAATTACTATTGGAGGAACCAGAGGTTCTCCTACTGTGAGTTTTGATGGCTAGCGCCCCATAACATCCATTAAAATTTCCCCATCTTCTGTGTTTTTGTAGATTGTGATGGGATTGGAAAGCTTGGGCGGATTCATATTTGCTGGTCGTGGGAAGACTGTTTCACAGGTGGCACTGTGTTCTGCTTTCAGGGGACACAGCACCTGAAGACCTGCTGTATGATTTAGCAGTCACCAGTGTTCACTGCCCAGAGCCGTCAGTCTAGAAAATGGTGACATTCTACTCTACCATGTGTTCTTGGTGTATTAGCAGGAATAGTTTTATTTATTTATTTATTTATTTATTTATTTATTTATTTATTTATTTATTTAAGATTTATTTATTTATGCATACAAGCTGGGGTGTAGGCCAGAGGTGTGGGGTGGTGAGAGGATTCACCAGAGACAGAGTGGGGACTAAGCTAGGGGATAATTTTTTTTAAATAAAACATACTATGAACACACTGTGATCATTTTGATTCAAATTCCAAGTTTCAGTTAAGTCTTAAACTTTTAAACTCTTATTAGTACCTCTTTCTTGCATGCCGAGGATTCAGGATTCCAGCGCCATCTGAAAAGGAAGTGTGGAAATATCAAATATTTACTCATCTTCTTAATTACAAAACATGCAAACAACAGTCTTAGAGCAATAATAACAAAACTGTCAATATTTGTGGTGCCTCATCCTGGATATCAAATCATAGCAATTGTCTTGTAGACTCTCTTACCTGTGATCTCTCTTTCTCTCTCTCTCTCATTTTCTGTTATTTAGCCAAAAATGTATCTTTGTCTATTTGTTACTTTTATGCCATTACTTTTATATTAAGCTTTCTTATGTAGACAGTGCTCCCAAAGGAGAGATGCCTTGAAGAGAGAGAGACAGACAGACAGACAGACAGGTAGGTAGGTAGCTAGGTAGATAGATAGATAGATAGACAGATAGATAAAACAGACAGATAAAGAGAGATAATGGAGGGAGAGGAAATAAATAAGGAAGAGCTGTCTCTAGCAATAAAATCAAGACACTGCTACTTCTTGGTGAACTCTTGGTGTAAGCCCAGTTTGCCTGACTGAAGACCTCCCATTCTTTTTTAAAGTAATACATAGTTACCTATAAAGATTTCTTTTTTAATTTTCCAGTTTTAGAAATATTCCAAAGGACAAAAACCTTTAGGATACCTTAAGATTCCTATAATTTACCATTCAAACCACAATTCTTGAGAGTGAAAGACATTCTAAATGTCTGTACCTAAGTGCAGATATAGATACAAATAGGCACACATGTACGTGTACATATGTACATACATATAAACAAATGTGCATATATATGAAGAAAGACCTAGGAACAAGCTCTATACTAACACTATTTTTCAAAACACAAATTTTTGTAAACAGTTTAAATACTATGTATCTAAATAGTTTAAGGGAAATTATTAAAATATCTTTATACTTATTACCTAAATATTAAAAATAAGATTTGAGTCATTTCTCTTAGTACATGTCCATATTCTTTAATCAAATGTATTTCTGACATTAATGTAGCATCACTCATTTTCTAAAAATACATTTTTAGTTTTTTTCATAAAATTGCCCTAAATTTTTTTCAAAGATGCATTGTATAGATGATTAATGTGTGATTATGAGCCTCTTCTGGAGACCACTGTAATTCATGTTATATGTGTTTATCCGAATCTGGGGTTATATTTGCTCACTCTCCGAACACCAAACCACCTTTGCCTTTGTCCTCTCCCCTTCCTGCCCAAGCCGTCCTTCCCCCTGTTCCTTCTTATAACCAGCATATTTTTCACTAATTTCAAGATTTGGTTTTGCTATATTTTGCCAATGTCTTTTGGTTGTTTTTATTCCACGGATGAGTGAACCACTAGTATTTCTATCTCACATGGCACAGTCATCTCAAAGTCCATCCTTTGCTCCAAAAGGCAGTGTTTCATCCTCACTGGCGGTGAACAGGCCCATGGAGTCTACATTCCATCATCTCTTCTTTGCCCGTTGGCATTTAGGTCCACTTGGCGACCGTGGACGGTGCTGCTATGAACACAGGAGTAGAAAAATCTTTTCACATTGGTGTTTTCATATTATTTGGTAAATACCTAACAGAGGCATTACTGGATCCAGTGGGATTTCCATTTTTATTTTAAGACATCTCCATACCACTGTATGGAGGCTGCACCAACTTGCACTCCCCCCAGCAGGGGGTGAGGGCGCCCCTTTGCCCCATCATCACCAACACTTGTTTCCCTTCCTTTGGGTGCAGATTATTCTCCCCAGGTGGGCGGCATCTCACGTGGCTTTGGCTCACATGTCCCTCGTAATAAATGACGTTGAGGAATGTTTCACGTTCCTAGGTCATCTGAATGTCTCCTCTAAGAAAATGTCCATCTAGGTCTTTTGCCATTTTTGTGATTGGGTTTTCTTTTGCTTTTGTTGTGGTTGTTGGATAGTGTACGTACTTGTATAGTTTGGAATTTAGCCCCTTGTCAAACTTGTGCATTGGGTACTACACACTGCTTGGCTCTTCACGAAATGTGCTGACTCCTAATTTTGTTCCCTGTGTGAACTAAGAGAGCATGGAGAGGCAAAGCAGCTGGTGGGACGGTGGACAGGGCAGGACTCAGTCACTCCTTGGCCTGTATCTGCAACATCACCTTTGGTTTTCACCGCTAGCTCAGTCCTGCCAACCTCCTCCCAAAGGCCAAACCCATGAATCGTCCCTGAAGGCCCCTGTTCAGCCTCACAGCCCCCAGCCAGGTCCCCATGGCACTCTGCTGACATCTGCAAGGGGGCCTGCATACATCCCTGGTCCCGCCCTTGTGTGTGCCTCTCAGGAACTTCTAATGCATCCTCCTGAGCTCCCGGAGGAGCCTTCGGTAAGTGTGTTGCAGAAACATTAATTTAACAGTAGCCCAATGCTACCTGCATTTATTCCCCAAAGAGGAATACATATTTGCCATTTTCTTAGTTGATATCTTGAGAGAAAGCTGCAAGAGGCTTGTTGAAAGCCTATCAGAACGCTTGATCTAACTTTTAAAAGCCTGGAGCCATCGTAGCATTTCTTTCCTATCTTCCCTGAGACACTTTCATTACATCTGTGGACTTTATCCAGGCTTTTAAAGGTTAGATGTGTCTCCCAGCGCCTCTTATCTTTCAAGACGTTTCACAGCATCGCTGCAGACTTGTGGGGAGAAAGGTCTCCCATCACTCCCCCACACCACCCCGCCTGGTAAACAGTTTTCAAAGCCTCTGCAGCAGTAGCCTCATTGAGCTGAACATCTGGAAATTCATCTACCTTAACCTCAGCAGCCTGGGTCCTGTGGTGGACAGAGAACACTGATGGGGGGGCCTCTGCTCCCCACTGCTGCCCGAGATCTTGCAGTTTAACATGAAGGAATCAGTCCTAGTGGCTCTCACTGCTGACAAGCATAAGCACTGTTCCAGAACTTTCACTCTAATAGCAGCGGTGTCCTCTCAGCCACCCTTTAAGGTAGGAGCTGCTGCTACCAACCTGTGGCTGATAGGGAAACTGAGGCATTGAGCCCCTCTGGGGGCATACACAACTTCGCGCAGCTGTAAGGGGCATGGCTTAGGCCGCCAAGGCCGTGGCTCCCAATCGGGCTTTCGATCCACACAAAAGGGCTTCAGGAGTGTATGTGCCAGACTAAATCACTAGCTCTCAGAATGCCACAAACTCAGGCATGCAAGAAATGTGACTGATTTGGGTTTCTTGAATTTCATAACAGGGTCTGTAATTGGCAGCGAATGAAATACTCACATCTTAAGTGTAGTTTGAGAAGTTCTGATTTGACAGACAGCCATACGATGCCCACCCCGACGAGACAGGACGTGTCCGTCACGAGAAAGTTCCCTGGCCCCTCGCGGTCAGTGCTGGCTCCTCTGGAACACGCTGTTCTCTTCAACCACAGCCGCTGCTTTCATTTGCAGTCTGTAACTTTACTATTTCCAAGTCCCATTCTGCATAGCATCAGAAACTTCATCTCAGCCAATCCAGGGCTCCCCCCACTTTGTTTCCCTGGGGTTCTGTCTAACATTTAGGGGTGAGGTTGTGCTCCGCCACCCCCTGTTGTAAGGTGGAGGGAGGTGGTCTCTGCGGGGTGCTCCCTTCTACTGGCTCCAGCCTCAGTGAGGCTCCTGCCCAGATGCTCTCTCAGCTGCAGCTCTGCCCACCCTACGCGGCAAGGGGGACCCCCTCTTCCCAGACACCCCGAGGACACATCCTCTCTGACATTTTGTCACCTCCTACAGGCACACCTGGGAAGTCACCTCAGCACTTGAATTTCATATGGAAAAGTTATTTCTGCCCTCAGTTTTATTGCTTGACCTACACAGGTAGAAAGCAAGGACTCATTTACTCTCAGGGAGCTTCTGGAAGATGCTCTTGAAATTCTAAGGAATCTTATGGCATCTCAGCATCAGACACATGAGAAATCTCAGCCCCTGGTGGTTACTCCTCCATAACCTGCGCTTCCCGAGGCAGCACACAGGCAAGATCTGCAGCAAGGTCCGGGCCTCAGCACCCCAAGAAAGCCAAGGCCGGAATGTGTCATCACCACCCAGTGCAGAGACAGACACGGCCAGAGAGCTGCTGTATTCATGAACCGGCTCCGAAAACATTCGCACATTCCGTTCTTCCTCCACTGCCGTCTGTGCTGTCTGGACAGGGAGCGCATAATCACACTAACTGTGAATCCACGTTTTAGGCTGGCTCGCTGTCATCTGCCGGCTGGGCTGGCGTGGCTCTCGGCACCCGCTGGCGGGAAGTCTGGGGAGTGGGGAGTAGCTGAGATGGAGAGAGGGCGGGAGGCGCGTGGCCGTGAAGCTGGAGATGGAGGCTTGGGCCACCGCAGGCTGTCAGGCCAAAAATCAGTGACAAGAGAGAACGGACAAAGCAGACAGGTGAGGGCCCCGACTCGAGCTCCTGTGCAGACTTGCACCAGGATCCTTCTAGAAGCTCAGCAGCCCACAAGCCGACACCTTAGCTCAAATCCAGGTGCTGTGCTGCGGCAGAAGAGGCAGGGCCCAGGCCTGCCCGTGGGGGCCTGAGCTCCCAGGAGGAGCCTCTGGGTTAAGGGGCTGGCTCCCTGCGCTGCCACAGAGGTCTGGGGCCTTCTGCAAACACATCCCCCTTTACCCGCCACTTCTCATCAATAAAATGGGAAGAGATATCGGGGGCCCAGGAAACTCTTTCATCTTTGCCTCTGGCTTTCTGGAGAAACGCCTGACTCTGCACAGTCCTGGCGCCTGCCAGAGGCAGAGAGAGTTACCGGGCTGATGAACGGCAGCCACTCTGCCCATTTTGAGGGGGAGAGCATAGCAAAAGCCCTAAATCTACCACTTTCCACGTCCTCCTGGTCCCCACTCCCCCAGATAAGTGAAGGGAACTCACCGCCCAGAGGCCTGCTCTGAAGACGCCGGCGGTCCGCTGCGGGAGCCGGCCCAGGACACCGTGGAGCAGGTGCCTGAACAGGCCCAGCGCTGCCACTCTTCCGGCCCAGGTCTCCAAAGCAGCTTCCCAACCTTCCAGCTGAGCTGCTGCCGCCTCTCTGCCTCACGCTTTGCATGCGTGTTGGTCCCTCAAGCGCCAGCAAGAAGGTGCCTCCTCCTACACCCTGGTGTTGGTTATTGAGATAATAAAGATGCAAAGTCTCTGGAACTTGGAAACATTTGCTCTTCTACTTACCAATTAATATTACTTTTAAAAATCACACAGGCTCTCCTTCCCGATGTTTCTCATCCATGAGATGCCACTAATGATTGTGCAGATTAAGAAAAGGGAACAAATCATTGTACATGGTTGAAACAAAATAAACATTAGCTCCCCTCATTCTGATTGTATTATTCTCCTTGTATCAATTTTTTATTGAAGCAGCGCTAATTTGAACTCGTGTATGATTCAGGGTGTCGAGTGACACCTCTCAGATGTATGTTATCAAATCCACCCCCAGGCACCCCGAATCCATGGAAGCCCCTCCTCCTTTTTCTCCCCATGCTCTGCCCTCCTGCTCTGGTAGCCTCAATTCTACAGTCAGATTTCTAGGGTTGTTTTGGTTTTGTTGATCTTTTGTGTTGTTTCTTTCTATTCCAGGTCTGAATGAAATCACCAGTATTTACCTTTCTCCTTCTGATTTATTTGACTTAGCATACTCTCCTCCGGCTCCATCCATATTATTGCAAGGGCAAGATTTCATCCCTTTTGATAGCTGAACAAAGAGAAACAAATAACTAAGTCAAAAAAAAATGGGCAGAAGAGCTAAGCAGACAGCAACAAGCATGTGCGAAAATGCCCTCATCACTCACCAAGGGAAACGCAAATCAAGCCCCAGTGAGACACCACCTCGCAGCCCATCTCAAAGAGACCACGGACAAGCAATGGCAAAACGTGGAGGAACAGGCGCCCTCGTACACTGCTGGTGGGAACGTAGACGGGTCCAGCCCACAGGGAAACAGTGTGGACTTTCTCAAAAGATCAAAGATCAGTGTAGACTTTCTCAAAAGATCAAAAATAGACCCAACGCATGATCCAGCAATTCCACTCCTCAGTATTTACCCAAAGCATGCGCCCAAAGGATGCAAACTCACTGACTCAGAGGGCTCTGTGCACTCCAGTGTTCACTGAAGCAGTATGTACAACAGCAGAGCTACAGAGACAACTAAGTGCCCAAGGGCAGATGCGTTTACAGATAATGGAATGTGTTCTTCTTCCAAAGACACTTTGCCTGCCTCCTAGTGTGCCAACAGGCTGCTCTGCAAGAGCACTTCACAATAACTCTGCTACCAGCAGGGTGTCACTAACTGTAGGTGACATGTGTTCTCGTCTGGGGTCATCCGCATGCTGTCCACCCCTTTCAAGGGCCCGGCCAGATGTGCTCTCTCATAGAAAGATTTTCGTAGGCCACCAGCGTCCTACAGAACTATATTTCTCGGGCCTCCCTGGTGGTGCAGCGGTTAAGCACTGCGCTGTGGAGCTGTCGGCAGCGCGCAATGCGAGTTCGACGCCCAGCCGGGGAGAATCCCACATGGCGCGGCAGACCTCTCCTGCCTCGCCCGCTGCTCCCCTCAGCAGTGTATTTCTGATCTGCCTGTTCTGCTCCCCACTCTGTCTCTGGTGAACCCTCTCACCGCCCCAGCTTATATGTATAAATAAGTAAATCTTTAAAAAAAAAAAAAAGAATTTACCAGACCAGACTATAATTATAAAAAAAAAAAAAAAAAGAACTATATTTCTCTCCTATCTCCCCATGTTTCTAAAAGACCTCTGTTGGCCTAGTTTCTCTCCGAAGTGGCGCAGGGTTGGGCGAGAGGGAAAACTTGAGTTCCCAGAGGGGGCCTGCTGCTCACGGACCACGTGATCTGGGCCTCAGTTGTCCTGGACAGAAAGGGAATGCTGGAGATGCATTACCCGCCCAGACCTTGGAAGCTGGAGAGAACCCCTGTGAAGGCTCTTCCAAAACCAGGATGTCGTGTGGAGACTGAACCTCGGCGAGTGAGAAATGGGCACCCACCTAGTCTGTAGGCCTCTAGTTCCAAAGAATGCAAATCTCAGGGAAATCGATGCCTCTGTGCCTGTCTCTAAGTAGGCAGCTACCGTCTTCTCCCTGTGAAATCACTTTGCAGTAAGATCTCAGGAGCCCTAAGTGCCTCCCTGGGGAGAATTCATGCATCTGAGGACATTATGGCCCTTTTCTGACCCTCCCTCTGGAGTTCGCACAGTGCGCCAGGGCGAAGGGAAGGCAGATAGCAGGCCAGGCAGAAACTTCCCGCCGCGGCTTCTCCCTCGCAGAACGGCGCTTCACTCTGGGAACAGGCAGCACAAATGTTTGTGCAAACACACCCACCTCCTTCCACGGGAGGAGGCAAGGCATGGGGAGGAGGAGGGAGGCTGAGAGAGAGGGGACCTGCTCTACAGCCTAATGGGAAGTAAATAAATTTTGAGGTGCAAATGTGAAGAAAGCAGAGAAAAGGAGATTGGAGTCTGGGAAATTAAGAAATGGAAGACGATGAAAGAGGTTTAGGGGAGAAAAGAAAGAAAGGCAGAAAGAAAGAGTAGAGTGGCGCAGAGTTGGGGGCAAGAAGCAGCCGGAAAGGGTCCAAGTGGAATCTGGTGCCAGGAATTGGGGGGGCAGTCACTCCCACCTCCACTATGATGTGGTTACTGCCCACACCCCTTAACCATAATCTGGACCCCAAAGCCTGCCTTAAATGTCTTTGGTAGCTGAGAGCTCTGTAAAAGCAGTACATCAGAGAAATGAAGGGCAAGAGCGAGAACAGGGGAGACTCCACTGTGGTCCACTGTGGGCATGCGCCCCCAAAATTCCCTTCCCTCCCAGGGAACCTCCTGTGCATGGGACCCCCACAGAGGCAGAGACTCCGGAGGTGAGACAGCAGAGCAGGCAGGAAACCTGTGCGTGGAAGCTCAGAAACCACCAAGCAGCAGCAAACTGCAGGCTGCGCGCCCGCCGCAGGCAACTACATTCAAGTCAGACGTCCCCAGAGGTCGGACAACTGAAGCCTCCCAGAGGCAAATTTCTGGGCTTTTGCAACTTCTGTGGTTTCTACAGCTAGAACTACGGAGGAAGCAAACAGACTAACCGATGCACCCCCACATTCTGGTGATGAGGAATCACAGGCCCAGAGCCCCCAGCCTGGTCAGTAGGTGTGTCCGGTCGAGTGCTGAGGTGGGTTGGCACTGCCTCCCCCTGCATCGCTCCCCTCCTCACCCCTCCCCCACCAGCATGTCAATCAGAGGCTGAAGGTTCCAGTGGTAGAGGATTCTAGTGCTTTCGTGGGTGGGTGTGCGTGTGTGGTGACGCACATCTAAAGAGGCGCACCTGGCCCCTTAAATCACAAAGCGCTGTAAGCCAGTGCTACCTCGATAAAAGACAAATGAACAAATACTTAAGTCTCCGGCCTGTCCTCCCAGGGGCCAGCCTCCCAAGACAGAAACATTTAGTAAAGTTGCTCTCCTCGAGCTAAACACCACAGAAAAACCACCTTCAGTCCCACTGACAAGACCATGTAGAGCAGGAAGACACCCCCTTTCCAGGCTGAATGAGTCCCCAGCTCCCTTACTGGACTCAGTCAGACCTCTGAGGGTGACCTGGGCTATTTCCTCACTATCCAGCAGAGGAAGCTTCCCTCCAGCCCCCCTGAGGCAGCTGGGGGTACCACTTGGGATGACCAGACCTCACCCCCACCAGGTGGTCCCCAGAAACATCACCCCCAGCCTAGAGGAGGGTGTCAGAGACAATGGGGTAAAGAGCCAGGGCTGCCACACTATGTCTCATCTGCATGGAAAAGTCTACCCACAGCCAGGGAAGCAGTGAGGAGGTCTCCCCCAATACCCAGTAAACTCAGCAGAGGCCTGGTGGGAGCCAGAACCCCCACACCTCCCAGCAGAGGTCAGGAGCAGCCCCCACCCCAAATGTCAACAGAAGTGGGATGGGGAAATTATAATTCCATCTGACCTGGTACACACTTTACCCATCCAACTAGTTTCAGAGGATGCTTTCTAAAATCCAAGAAATAACTGACATCGTTATAACTCCGTTCTAACTAGAATATTCTAATTTCATTTAAAAGTGACTCATATCATGAACCAGGAAGGTCTCAAACTGAGTGAAAAATACAATCAATAGACACCAGCACCAAGATGATTATGTTAGAATTAGCTGACAAGAATTTTAAAGCAATCATAATAAAAATGCTTTAATCAGCAATTGTGAACATACTTGAAACAAATGTTAAAATGAAAAACTAACAAAGACATAGAAAATGAGTGTTTTTTGTAGATAGAGATGAGCTTATTTGAAAAATGGTATGGAAAGGCAAAACTGGGCCTCCCTGGTGGCGCATGGGTTAAGTCTCAGCACTCTGAAGCTATCCGCAACCAGCCAGGGAGATCCCCACATGGCACAGCAGACCTCTCCTGCCTTGCCCACTACTCCTCTCAGCAATGGATTTCAGTGGATCTCCCTGTTCTGTTCCCCACTCTGTCTCTGGTGAATCCTCTCTTCCCCCACACCTCTGGCCTACACCCCAGTTCTTGTATGCATAAATAAATAAATCTTTTAAAAAATTTTAAAAAAGAAAGGCAAAACTATAGTACAGTCTGGTAAATAGACAGATGTCCCTTCCCAAAGATGCTCTGCAACCTAACCCAAGAACTGTGAATATGCTTGTTTCCATAGCAAGGGCACAGGCAGAGGGACCCAAGACTGCCAACCATCAGATTTTAAAGTCGGGGGATTAACCAGGGTTATATGGATGGGTCCAATATTATCTCAAGTGTCAATGAAGAGGGAGCCAGAGAGATGAAAGTGTGATCAGGACTCAGAGTGATGTGACCGGGTGGGAAGACAGAGTGGAAAGGCTGTCACGAGCCAAGGATGCAAGAGGAAGAAAGGCGAGAAGCCAGAGCTCCCCCGCTGGGCGCCCAGTAAGGACACAGTCCATTTGACACCTCGGTTTTAACCCAGTGAGATTTATTTTTTCATTTCTAACCTCCCAAACTTTAAGAAAATACGTTCTTATTGTTAAAGCTACTATATTTATAGCAACTTTTACAGCAGTCACAGGAAACTCATGCAAAGAGTCAAAACATCAGAATGTTAAAAAAAAAAAAGTGAAAGCAAGCACTCTATTCAACATGGAGAATTCTACAACCCCAGTAATCAAGATTATTACAGTATGAACAAGAGACAGACATATAGATCAATGGGACAAGAAATGTCCCACACAAGAATGACCAATTGATTTTGACAAAGGTACAAACATTATTCAAAGGCGGAATGATAGAATTTGCAACAAATGGTATTGAGGTAATTAGACATTTTAACTAATTAACAAAGCCTCAAATCTTATATAGAAATTAACTCAAATATATCACAGATTTAAATGTAAAACATAAAACTAAAATGTTTCAGAAGATGACATAGGAGCAAATCTTTGAAATCCAAGACATGTAGAAACAGTCTTAGATATAGCATCCAAAGCACCATCAGAAAAGGAAAAAAATAAGAACTTGAATGTCACCCAAGTTACAGATATTTTCTCTTTGAAAGCCCAAATTAAAGAGATGAAAAGCCAACTAACTACTGTGAGAAAAGACTTGTAAACTACCTATCTTACAAGAGACTAGTATCTATCAATAGAATGTATTTTAAGACACTCTCAAAACTCAACATTAAAAAACATCCTAGTTAGAAAATGGAAAAGTGTCATAAGCAGACACAACAAACAAAGGCAAACCCAGGTCATGAGGCGATATCACTATCTACCTTTTAAAAAAGGTAAACTTAAAATAGTGACAATATCAGATATTGGAAGGATGCAAAGAAGTTGATCTCTGATAAAAGGGGTCAAAGTGTGGGCCTCCCTGGTGGCGCAGCGGTTAAGCGCTGCGCTGTGGAGCTGTCGGCAGCGGCGGTGCGAGTTCGACGCCCGGCTGGGGAGAATCCCACATGGTGCGGCAGACCTCTCCTGCCTCGCCTGCTGCTCCCCTCAGCAGTGTATTTCTGATCTGCCTGTTCTGCTCCCCGCTCTGTCTGTGGTGGGCCCTCTCGCCATCCCAAGCCTCTGGCCTGTACCCCAGCTTGTATAAATAAATAAATCTTTAAAAAAAAAAAAAGGGGTCAAAGTGCACAGAACTCAGAAATAACATGGCAATTTCCTTAAAAACTATGCATAGACTAACTATAAGATCCAGTAAATGCACACCTGGATTAACCCCAGAGAATTAAGAACTTATGAATGTACAAAAATTTACAATCTTCATTGAAGTCTTATTTGTAAGCAACCAAAAACCACAAACAATCGAAATGCTCCTTGATTAGTCAATGCTTAAACAGACTGTGGTATGCCTGTGTCAGGGAATACTACTCAGTCTCAAAAAATGAATTAACTATTACTCACATGACAACTCCAGAGTATCACCTCATAAGAGCATTATGTAGTGTGAAAATATTAAAACCCAATCTCAAATGGTCACATACAGTGTGATCCATTTTATGTAACATTTTTGAAAGAATAAAATTACGGAGATGATATCAGGTTAGTGGTTTTCAGGGTTAGGGATGGGGTAGGGGTGAAAGAGGGTGTGATTCTAGTTAGGTGGCAGGAGGGAGATCTTTGTGTGATGGAAGAAGACATCTCTATCTTAGTTGTGGTTATGCAATCCACGTCTGTGCTCAAGTCATATAGACCTAAATACACACTTTGTAGCAATGTTTAATACCTGGTTTTTACACTGAACTATAATTATGCTAGATGTAACCCTTAGGGGACACATCAGGTACAGTGGCTTCTCTGAACTATCTTTGCAACTCCTGTGAGTCCGTAAATGTTTCCGAATTTAAAAGTTTGTTTTAAATAGCAGAAAGTGATGAGATCTATGCATGCTGTCACTTAAACTTGACAGAATGTGAAAGCAAACAATTAAAGGGAAAAGTTTTTTAATCTTTATACACACACAGGTGAACTCCTCAATAAGAAGTTACACCTGCAAGTTGTCTTTTGACTATAAATCAATTAAAACCCTTTCAAAAGAGAAATATGTTTTATACGTGAGAAATGTATTTTGTTGATTTGGTTGTCCAGAATTGTCTAAAAAGACCCAAGCACATAAAAATATGAGATGAGATGTTGGACAGAAAGAATGGATAGGACTGGAAATGAGACAGGCTCATATAAGAATCCAAGTGTGCCATCAACAAATGCTCTATAAGGATTTACTGAAGGCCCACTATTTGCCAGGCTGACTTCTAGGGACTCGATATAAGCGGTAAAGTAAAACAATAAAAGCCTTGTTTCATGCAGCTTATATGCAGATGGGGGAAGACAGAAAATAAGAAGAGAAGTGAGGACATGACTATTCCATTGAAAAGTGCTCAGTGTTATGAGGAAAGTGGCATTATTCTTTAATTTTACAATGATGAACCTAAAATGGGAAGTAACTAGCTCAAAATTTCAAGTCATATAAGACACAGAAATGCCATTGGCACTAGGTCTGTCTGACCCCAAAGCCCACATGCAGCCAAGGTCCACTAAGCAAGTGTTTATTGGGGACCTGTCTTATGAGAGGCTGAAGAAAACAAAGGTTTCCTGAGGCTGAGTCCAAGATTTCCAGGGAAACACGAGCCTACATGAAGGCAAGTGTTAACACTTTGTGTGCTGGTGCCCTTTAAATTTACCAGCCCTTGGGGCCAGCCATTTTCTGTGCCACCGCATGAATGGCATAAGCATTCAATAAAACACACACAACTCCTGAACTACTGGATATTAAAAAAACTGTAATATTGTTCATAAAACACCTTACACTTTCACCAAAACAATGTGTAAAGCTTCTAGACTGAGTACGATCCAAGAAATAGCTCCTAATAGTTCCAAATAAATCCACCATGGCGTGAAAAACCGGAGACTAGATGAACACGCATTAATAAGTGAGCGGCCACCTGATACTGGTGACAAAAACACGTACTAAAACGTGAGCGGACCGCAAAGTGTTAAGAGCTGCCATATTCCACCCAACATGCTAGGGAGTGCAGAGTAAAATATCTACTTCCCTCCTTCCAAGAGACCTCAGTCTGTTGGGCAGGAGCTGGTTGGGACTGGCACCCTACCGGGGTGGGTGTTGGGATGAACATGGGTCTAGAGGTGGAAGTGATGTCGTTTTTCCAACGTTTTTCCAAAGTGTTAAGTCAGAGGAATCCTGGGGGAAAGATGGGACTTTGGGAAAGAGGTGGTGGGAATCGTTTTGAAGTTCAACCTTCTGACATGGTGTCCAAAGCAATGTTGAAAACGTGTTACCTTCACAGTTAGTTAACAAAGCGAGAAGTAGACAGAGATTCCATACAATCGAATGGAGGATGGTTTGGTTTGGTTTGGGTAGACTGTGTCAAGTGCATCGTGCTGGATCTAGAGTCAAAACCAGTCTAAGCCTGAAACGAACTGGGAAGAATCAGTCTCAGAACAGGACACTTGGCCAGAGAGCTTAAGCTGCCTTGCGTCTCCCTGACAAGCATCCAAGAGGACGAACAGTCTGTCGGTTGTGGACACGCTGCTCACTCCTAGCACCTGTGTTCGCGTTTCTTTCCACTTAATTAGGATGAAAAATGTGATGGGTACTTCAGAATGTCCTAAAGGCGCCTCACCTGTCTTAATGATTAGTGGAAGTGAGGCAGATGCTGTCATGGAGAAGCACACGGCGCGCGGAGCATCACCGCTCTCAGAGCTCTCACGTTGCTCGGAATGACCAGGGTCTCAAAGGAGGAATTTCAATGAGGGAGAAGGCGAGTGCACTGAGAGGATCGATGTCCCTGGGAAGAGGAAGCACGGGGTGGGCATCAGTCTGGCTGTTGGCGTCTGGACAGGGAACAGGACTCAGGGCTGATGGGCTCAACTGCTGTGCAGAAGCTTGACCCCTGGGCTGCTGAGATGTTGCCCTGGGGGAGAACCTCCTCGTATATCCAGCTCCTTGGCTGCACTTTGCTGGGAACACACACTTTGGATTCCTGTTCACAGCAAAGAACCAGGCGGGGTCCACTGAGTACTGATTTAAACAGACACCCACCCCCAGATACTCACTACAAACATCCTCCGTGGAAATCATCTTCCACTGTCTTTCCTCCTCTGTGTCCTGCCAGAAGCAAGTCCTACCAAAGGCCCCTGGCTGTGGCCCCCAAGGGTGCTCAGTGCCCAGTGTCCTTCAGGATCAGCAGCCACTCCGATCCACCTGCTCCTCTCAAGCAGGGGCGGGGGGGGGGGTGTCCACAATAGCTCGCATCTCACGTACTTGTTATTTTCAACTCGACTTTGAACTCGTTCATTTTCAGAAGAGTGGAAGACATCCCTGCACATTCTCCTTTCTTTTGGCGGCCTTGGTTTTGGATCTCAGCTCCAGAGGCATAGAGCGATTTAGGGTAAGTTTCCCGAGTTCACAGAGCCTTCGTTTCCGTGCACACAAATCGGACACAAGAAGCCTGGGATGGTGAGGAAGAGCCAACAAGAAAGCATTCATAGGTCAACCAAGGGTTCTTCCACGCGAGCTGGTGCTCAGCACGTCTCTGAGGATGTAGCCAGTGTCTACACACGGAATGTTCCAATCACTGGGTCACAAGTCATCACAAAATTTAGTCAAACAAATGTGCTCACAATTGTGGGGGTTGAGACTTTGAGCAGACTCCATGAAGATGGCTCATCTCTGCTCCATAATGACAGAGGCGTCAGCCGGGATGGCTACAGTGACTCAGGCAGGGCCTGTGCCTGCCAACCGGGTTCTTAGTACTTGTCCACGTTTCCACATTGCACCCGAAGGACCTGGGAAGTCTGGGATGGCCCCTTCTTCACTCGTATGTCTGAGGAGTGAAGGGGAGCAGCCCGAGCACCTCTCTTTCCACACGGCCCCTCATCATGGCTGATTTGGGCTTCCTCACTGCATGGCTGGCTTTTTGTTAGGCAGCACTCTGTCCCCCAGAATGAGCACTGCAAAAAGCCAATCTGAGTTGCAAGTCCTCTTACGAAGGCTCCCAGGATCCCAGAAGGTTCTATTGGTCAAGACAAGTCATTAGGGCTAGGTTTGATTCAAACAGAGGAATTAGGTTCCAATCTGCCATTAGAGGACTATGAAGAATGCGCAGCTGTCTGTAACCCGAGTAAAGACCAACTCTCCAATCTCCAGCGCACCCATCACAAAATTCTTCAAGATGCCCTGAGGTCTTCAGGTTGGGATTTATCTGTTTGGCTCTCTTCCTTCACAAGTTTATTGTAAATCTTATCTGGCACTTACTTTTTCTACTACTGACACTTTTTTTTAAGATTTGTTTTCATTTATTTATGCATACAAGAACTGGAGTGTAGGCAAAAGGTGTGGAGGGTGAGAGGACTCACCAGAGACAGAGTGGGGAGCAGATCAGGCGGATCTACTGAAACACACTGCTGAGGGGAACAGTTGGCAATGCAGGAGAGATCTGCTGTGCCGTGTGGGTCAGCTCCCTGGCCGGGGATCAAACTCAGCTGCAGTAGCTGCGGATAGCTTCATAGTGCTGAGACTTTAACCCCTGTGCCACCAGGGAGGCCCTACTACTGACATTTTTAAAAGCACAGTCATTATGTATGAATTGGCCCTAAAAAGGAAGTAGAAAATAACTGTTGACTAAACAAATAGGTTTTGGCTCTCAGAGAAGCAAAAGCTTCTCTGGTCATAGAAAAGGTAGTGGGGGGGCTTAGATAAGGATACTAATAGCCTAACATCCTTATCTGCCCAATTTTCCATTTATCTGTGCCTTCTCTCTCATTCTCACATATGTGAGGGAAAGCTGGCCTCATTTATGAAAAGATTTCAAGTTCTCTCCAATAGGTCTTTGACTAGGCTTAAATATATCTCTTCTGTCTTTGCTTTCTTTTCTTCTTAATCATGTCTTGAATAATTAAAACACAAACGCTGAGTTCCAACTATATATCAAGTTCAGTTTTGGCACTGAGGTACACCAGTAAATAAAAGACAAGGTACCCGTTTTGTGGAACATTAATAGTAATGTGAAATAATATTATTACTATTAATACTACTACTAATAATGGTAATAATAGAATGCTTAGAAAAATGAAGGAAAGCCACAAAAAAAATCATAAATTTTACGCGCATATAACTGCAAATGTTTGGTGGAGATTTTCACTAAAAAAAAAGAAAAGAAAGAAATGTTGCCATCATTTTCCAAGATCTTATTTCACAGGAACAAAGGAAGGCGGGAGAAAGGGAAGGAGAGAGGGAGGGAAGGAGGGGGGAGAAAGAGGAAGAGAGCGAGAAGGAAGTAAAAAAGAAAAAACAAAATTGGGTATCAGAGTTGATCTTGTCAACTGGTGTCTTTCATTACTAGTTTGTAAAACATGCCCTTTGGGTAAACACCCAGCCAAACAGACTTGGTCCAAAGTGCAGCTGCTGAGGCCCAAAAGCTTGCCACAGTGTAAGACAACTCTGGCAGAGAACCACAGGAAAGGGGCAGAAGCAAGTCTGGTGAAGGAGCAAAATCAAAGTACAGGTCAAGGTTACAGCCGTCATTGTCTCTCCCAAGTCCCTTCCAACCCCTCTACACATCTGGACTGAAACATCTCCTTCCACATCTCCTAAGTCCCTGGGGCAAGCCCAAAGCTGAGAAGCAAGCATGACTTCTTCACACCCCTCTGCTCATGTGCCTCCTCTAAGTCCTCTTCCAAGTCTTCTTCATGTCTTCTTCCCCTCGCTGCTCAGCTCCATCCTTCATTAGGTGGGGCAGGGAACATGGCGCCTCCCCTTTTTATGGAGATCCCATAACAGACCTACAGCCATGAGCCTTTTAATGACCTTCCGGCCAACAGCTGTGGAAGGGTGCGTGGGAGCGGTTCCCATGGTTGTATCATCCAGCCTAGGTGTGTGAGAGGCTGTACCACCTAGACTGGGGTGACTGAGTCTATGATGTTCACACAGCAACAACATCCCTTAGGGATGCATTTCTCAGAATCTGTCCCTGTTGTTAAATGACACGTGACTGTATTTTTAGTTTCGTTTCCTTCACATCAACCTTTTAATTACGTATTTATTCCAAGGCATTATATCCTTTATGCTGTTATTGTAAATGATGTTTTTTCTTTTCACTAACCAATAAAAAACCATTTCACTTATGTGAAAAAAAATTGTAATTTTTTTTCTTACCTGAATTTTCTCATACAATACTTTGTTTCCCATTGATGTCTGAAATTATACAATTGTACTGCTTATAAAGAATGGCAATTTTACAAGGATCACTTGAAAAGCAGTTCTGATGTTCTACTTGCATTCTCATTGTAGCCCTCCAGCCCAATCTTTACACGCGGACAGAGTGAGCTTAATGAAGTACAAATGCACTCACGCCACATGCACTGCCTGCTCCTCCAATTACACACCTCCCATTTGCAGCGACATGGATGGAATCAGAGGGGATCATACTCAGTGAAATAAGCCAGAAAGAAAGAGAAAAATATCGAATGGTTTCACTTATAACAGGACTATAGGGAGGCCGGGTGGGAGAGAGACACTCAGTGGGGGGGGAGGGGGGGAGGAGGGAGCCGGAGGGAGGGAAGGGAAAGGGCACAAAATGGAATAGAAAAGAACACAAGGGACCATGGAGATGGATCACGGGTGAATTGGTGGTGGGCTACCCAAGGGGAATGCAAAATGTAAAAGACATAAATAACAATAAAAATATATATTATAAAAAAAAAAGTAAGTCTTTAACAAGTAGCCCTACAAGAATGACCCCAATCTGAAACTTTAGCCTCTTTATACCCAAAGCTTTTCTTCAGTCTGTTTTCTCCAAGCTCTAAGTACCTCCCAGCATAAGAAATTTACCAATGGGGGCCTCCCAGGTGGCTGTGGAGTTGTTGGCAGTGGTGACGCGAGTTTGAGGCCCGGCCGGGGAGATTCCCACAGGGCGCAGCAGACCTCTCCTGCCTCGCCCGCTGCTCCCCTCAGCAGTGTGTTTCCATCCATCTGCCTGTTCTGCTCCCCACTCTGTCTCTGGTGAACCCTCTTGCCACCCCACGCCTCTGGCCTGTACCCCACCTTGTATGCATAAATAAATCTTAAAAAAATAAATTTACCAATGAATTTATCTCTGTCTTGAATATGCTGACAGCTACTCACCCTAATCAACACCTACTCTCTCTCTCGTGGTATCAACTCAGTCTCTAATTCCAGGGACTATTTCCTTTGATTTCCTGAATTCTGACTCAAGTTCCTGCTATTCTCTCTCAACACCCTGCATCTACCCATCAGTGTGCTACCACAGCTGTAATCTAATGATCAACTACTTCCACCTATTCTAATGCTCCATGATGGAAGGATAATGTCAAATTTTTTCTTTTTTTTTAAGATTTATTTATTTATGCATACAAGCTGGGGTACAGGCCAGAGGTGTGGGGCGGTAAGCGGGTTCACCAGAGACAGACCAGGAGCAGAACAGGCAGATCGAAAGAAATACACTGCTGAGTGGAGCAGCAGCCGAGGCAGGAAAGGCCTGCAGCGTCATGTGGGAATCTCCCCGGCTGGGTATCAAACTCGTGTCGCTGCTGCCGACAGCTCCACAGCGCAGCGCTCAACCGCTGTACCACCAGGGAGGCCCAATGCCAATTTTTTCTTAATAATTCTTAGATCTCTAGAAAAGTAACCATCTGTCTGACATGCATGCATAATGTACCTGCCTCAACAATGTTATGGGAATTTAGAAGAACCCACATCTTACTCATTTTTGTGTTTTCACCACAATACCTACTACAGTCTTATATCAAAGGATAATTTGATGTCAACCTCTAAGCTTAAATGAATTCACAAGCTTAGCTCTTATGACACACATGTTGTCTAAGGAGTAAAGGTTTTGAAGAAGCATGGAGTAGAGTGAAGATAAGTAAGAGAAGGAAGGAATGCCAATGTCCAGAATCAGGGAATACATATCATGTCCCAAATACCAAGTGTTTGGGGATTGCCAAGAAAGAGTAAGAAGATGGCTTACATCACACCCTTCCGTGACCACTGCATCAGTTTATCCATCTAATCCCCACTGCTTAGACCTCTGTGATATCTTCATTTTTCTTCAGCATTTGCAGAAAACACATTCATTCAAGAAATGTGTATTTCAGACTTGGGGAAAGTGCTAGTGACCCAGAGTTGAACAAAATAGACACTGAAATCCTTAGTTGTGCATCAAAGACCATGTGCAGGTCATCCAAGAAACTTCCTCAAACTACCCCCAACCTCCCAAGTCTCCAGCCACAGACTTTTACATGCCTTCCCTCAGGAAGTGTCCATCTAGACAAAAATCCCCAGGTCCTGATGAAGGTTTATCTATTCTTTAGCGATGTTTTGAAAGAAAAGCAATCTGAGGGCGCCTGAATGGGGAGAACGAAGGCTGTCTCCACAGAGTCCCAGATTAGGTCCTCACCCTGGACTCCATCACCAAAGATGGATTCAGTCCTCAGTGAGATCGGAGTGGACTAAGGCAGAAAAACTTGTAAGGAGGAACTCCCTGGTGGCTCAAGGGGTTAAGTCTCAGCCTATGAAGCTGTCGGCAGCCACTGCAGCACAAGTTAGATCCCCGGCCAGGGAGCTTCCCACATGGCACAGCAGACCTCTCCTGTCTCCCTGCTGCTCCCCTCAGCAGTGTATTTCAGTAGACCCACCTGTTCTGCTCCCCACTCTGTCTCTGGTGAATTCTCTCACCCCCCGCATCTTTGGCCTATACCCCAGTTCTTGTATGCATAAATAAATAAAAATAAATCTTTAAAACTAAATAAACTTAAAAAAACCTGTAATGAAAAGAACAGAAAAATGAAGGTGCAAAATAAGCTCAAGTAGGTCAATGGGGCCATTTCATTTGCAAGCACATCTTTGTTAGTATTGCACTGGGTGGAGTGCAGGTGGAAAAGCAAGTTAAATGCCTCTTAAAATATTGGAAACTATTCTAGTCTTCCCATTTTTCTGAATCTGCTGGCAATGTCCTCATTGAATTTTCAATTTCTGGTACTTACTGATAACATAGGTACTGATCATTATGTCACATGAATAACCAAAAGAAAAGGTGAAAACTAATTATTTCCCAGCACATGCAGACAGCATGCACAAGATATAAGAGCACCCTGAAAAAGGTGTCATGATAATAAAAGACATAATTTGTTGCGTTCTTATGGTTGCCAGTTGTTGTACAAAGCATTTTACAGCCGTTGTCATATCTAATTCTCACGATACCACTGAGGTAATTATTACCTTGACTCAATGGGCAGGAAGCTGAAGCCCAGAGGGACTAAACGAATGTCTCAGGACCACAGAGATCACAAACACAAGAGCCAGGGGTCCAACTCCGCCTGGGGTGGTGAGGTGAGGGGGTCAAGAAGTAACACCCCCCAGTTGCAAGTCAGCTGACACACAGTCCCATGGAGTTGACCAGATGGAAATCACGGAGTCCGTTTTGTTACCGACAGAAATTAGGGAGAACGCCGTGGCTAAGCTGAGTGACTGAGCAAGTTTAACCCTCCACCCCAGAATGCAGGTCCTTCCTGTAAGGCAGGCTACCAGCCGACCCACACGGAATGCCTTCTCCTCGCCAGTGTAAGTCTAAGGAGCGCGCACGAAAATCAGGATCCCTCAAGTCCAGCATTCAGTAAGAGGCCAGCGATACTTGCGGGTAGGAGGGAATCTTTGATTCAATAAATGCAAAAGGAAGGAGGAGAAACAAATGATTCACCCCAGCATGCCCTGGAGCTGAGCTCCCTTCCCCATTCAGGTCTGATTTTCAATCTAACCCCCACCAGGAAGGAGCCCATTTGCCCTTCAGGGCGGACTTCAGGGCCTAACAGCCACTGTTCACGGAGTGCGGCCTGGAACGAAGGATGGGCTGTTTCGATTTTACCCCCAAATGGTTCTGAAATAGTCTGGACCATCAGTTCAGTACATGAACTCCAGAAAACGTTTTATGTAGTTGAAAATACAGTCTGAGCTCTTTTTCCTACCTCAACTTACATTCAGGCTAAATTTTTAAAATATAGCTCATTAGAGCTATAAATATAAACATAGCTATAAATATAAATATAGCTCTGTGATTCAACAGAAGCATATCTGTAAGATACTTTGGTATCTTAAAATCAATCACCTAGAAATGTCCTAAAGTTGAATAAAATCCACCTCCGTTATCATATTTGCAGAAAGAAATTAAACTCCCTTGATAAAACTTCTTTTGTGATATAAAATTGAAGAATTTACAGTCCAAAGGAAATAGAGACCAAATGAAGCGATCTTGCCTTTGTTAGCTAAATCTGTAAACTCTGGTGAAGCTGTCCACTAGAGACTCAAACTCTTCTTTTCTAAAATATAGTTGTTATTTGGAAGTGGCTGCTGGCTAACTGCCCAGACTCCCTTCCTTTTTTTTTTTTAATCAATCTTAAGATAATTTACTAAAGAATTATGGAAGCAGAATGGAAGGTAACATAATAGGTTGCGATTTTTTTTTTTTCCAAACTATGTTTATTGAGGGAAAGTAGACTTACATCCTTGGATCCGCTCTGGGGCTACAGGTTCTCACCTAAATGCAGTCTAGTAGTTGAATGCTGGCCAGTGAAGTGGGGACAGAAGTGATATGGGGGCCTCCCTGGTGGCGCAGGGGTTAAGTCTCAGCACTATGAAGCTATCAGCAGCCACTGCAGCACGAGTTCAATATCTGGCCAGGGAGCTTCCCACAGGGCGCGGCAGACCTCTCCTGACTCGCCCACTGCTCCCCTCAACAGTGTATTTCAGTCACTCTGCCTGTTCTGCTCCCCCCTCTGTCTCTGGTGAACCCTCTCACCACCCCACACCTCTGGCCTGCACCCCAGTTCTTGTATGCATAAATAAATAATTTTTTTTAAAAAAAGAAGCTGTATGACCCCTACTTCCAGACCAGGCCCATAAGAAGCCAGATGTCCCTTTCACTGCCTCTCTCAGCTCCCTATACTTCCTGGGAATGGACCAAAAATGACCTTAAAGACCATCCACCCACGTCACCAAAGTCTCCATCGGCTTGAGCGTCCATGTGACTGCTACCACAGACACTTCTCATCACCGCCTGTGGTGTCTCATGTGAACAGTCCAGGTTTGCATGTTACAGCAACTTACAGTAACTTAATTAAGAGAAAGTAAGAAGCAATCAAAGTCTAACTGAGAAGCACAGTTACCAAAGACGAACCTAAGAGGAGAAAGGAGGGAAAAAAGGAGCTCTGTCCTGAATTCATCCTGGCTAAGCTATAGCTCAGTCTCAAAATGGCTGTCTTGGGTTCATAACCTGCGAAACTAAATACTCTCTGGAGCAACCTCCCAGAGGATCGTTACGGAGCCGCATCTATAGATCAGTTCTATGACACCAATCGCCATGTTGGAGGGAGACCCAGTTCTGCTCACTTTCTCTTCTTCCAGAGAGGAGCATTTCAGAGACAGTTGCTTATTTAGCTAAGTTCCAAAGTGGTGGCATCCTTGGTCACCAGATTTTCCTCGGTGCCCTTCCCTCCACCTTGCACCTGATTCTCGAGTGTCTGCACCCCTAGTTTAGGACTGAACGGGCACTCCAACTCACTGCAGTAAATTCACCCCTGCAGGCGCGCCCCAGCAGCCTCCCTGCCCCTGCTTCGCGGTGGTTTTTGATTCGACTTCTGACTGGAATTGCCCAGCTTCCTCAGTTCTAGTCTCTGGTTTACACGCTTGTCCCCACTGGGAACTTCAATGTATTTCTGAACAGAAACTTCTACTGATGTTGCCAAGGCTCATGTCCTCCAGGGCATACAGAGGACAAATCTGTCTGCAAGGGCCCTGGAGACGTCTCTCTTCAGCTCTTCAAGGCTCCTAGTCTTAGATAATATGCCTTCTGTTTCTTATTTCCTCTCTATTTGCACATACAGATATTAATTAATTTCCATCTGCTGTTCAACTACTGGTTACCCAGATGCAGCTGAGTCCCCAAGATTTCCACCTGCTTCATGGGTTGCCCCTTTTCCTCTCTAACAAGTTCATTTGTCTGCTAGCATTCAGTGTCTGCCTGCCTGCCTTTTTCCTTCCTTGCCATTCTCTTAGCTTTCTGATGCTATGATATATAGATTTCTAGAGTATGTACCACAAAAACAATACTAGCCTTCACTCCTCCACATTTTGCTTCAAACTCATCTTTCCAGAAGGTGCCATCGGCAATGGAAGCTGGGCAGCATCCCATCTTTGACTGACAAGCCTGCTGCGATCTCATGCATTGGCAGCATTTATACTCTCCAGCACATTGGCACGAGTGCCGAGACCAACAGGGCTTCCGCTCACAGCTCAGCAGCTGATGCCAGCCAACCTGGTCCTTTCCTCCCACCGCAGACCTTGCCAGCTCTGAGGAGCGCCAGTGCCGCCAGCCGCTGCTTTGATGACTTGTAGACACGTAGCCTGGATTTGTTAGCTCCTTATCAGCTTACAAATGACTTTGAAAAATTTTCTTCTCTGATTTTCTTTTTCCTTTTGAGATTCCTATTGCACAGTCTTGTTTGTATACCAATTAAAGCAGGAAGCAATTATCATCAATTATCATGTGAGACTAGCTACTGTCTTGTAATTACCGTGTTAATGGACATTAAGTTTAGATAGAAATTATTGTTGCCTCATTCCAGCTAAAAACCAAAGAATGGTTTTGTCAGGAGTAAGAAAAACACATGTATGAATATAATATTCCCCTCTAAGAAGATCTATATAGAGAGCACTTTTCTTAAATGTTTGTGTATTTCTCAATGCTTAAGTCATTTCTTGTAAAACACACATGATGATGACAGGGTTGACAGCCTCCAACACGCCCCCACGCACCCTGCCTTCGGGGTGTCAAGTCCTGGCATGGACTCTTCCAACATGATTGATTCCAAACAATGAAGAGACCAATGTGAATGAGAAACTGCTCCCCTAAACTGGAGGAGGCCTGGGAGCAAGGTGAACTAAACAACAAAGCAAACTCTTAGAAAAAGTGCAATGGTCTCCAGACTTTTCTTTTTAAAGATGTATTTATGCGTAGAAGAACAGAGTAGGCCAGAGGTGCAGGGAGTATGAGAATTCACCAGAGACAGAGCGGGGAGCCAAACAGGCAGATTTACTGAAGTACACTGCTGAGGGGAGCAGCGGGGAGACAGGAGAGGTCTGCTGCGCCATGTGGCAAGCTCCCTGGCCGGGGACCGAACTCAGCCATAGAGGTAATAGTGCTGAGACGGAATCCCTAGGCCACCAGGAAGGCCTAGTTTCCAGACTGGTCTATTCCTGCCTCCTGGCAGTGATGACTTTTAGAACATGCACCTGTAAGACATGCTTATCTGTACCTAAACTACTTGTAGTGCATTCACAGGTGCATGCTGAGACATAGGCACATAAATTAAATGCTGATATGCTATCTATTCTCTGAAACATGGAAAAAGTGAAGAGTGTCAACCCATACCTTAAATAGCAAAGAAATTTCTCTTAGACCAAAGGTGTATACCAATGTAAAAACTACCTACTTCATGATCCCAACTATATAACATTGCGGGAAAGGCAAAACTATGGAGACAGTAAAATATCAGTAGCTGCCAGCAGGTGGAAGTGGGGAGGGGTGAGCAGAGAGGGCACGGAAGATTCTGAGAGCAGTAAAATACTCTGTGATACTATAATAATAAGTGCATGTCATTATTCATTTGGCAACCCCGAGGCAGGTATGACACCAAGAATGAACCATAATGTCAGATGTGAGCTTTTTGTGGCTATGGTGTGTCGGCACAGGTTTATCATGACAAATGTCCCTCCGTGGTGGAGGCTGTTGGCAGTCAGGGAGGCTGTAAATGCATAGGAGAAGGCAGATGCAGGAAGTCACTGTGCATTCTTCTGATTTCCGCTGTGAACCCTGTTCTTTAAAAGATAGTCTTGAAAGTTAAAAATAGAGAAAAAAATAATAAGTAAAGGAAACTGGTAATATACTGCAGAATAAACACAGGCTTTTTTTTTTTTTTGCTTGCTTTGTTTTTGTTTTTGTTTTTGCACAGAAGAACTGGAGTGTTGACCAGAGATGTATATAGGGAGCAGGAGGGAGAAGGGGCTCACCAGAGACAGAGTGGGGAGCAGAACTGATCTACTGAAATACACTGCTGAGGGGAGCAGCAGGGAGACAGGAGAGGTCTGCTGTGCCATGTGGCTCAGCTCCCTGGCCCAGGATCGAACTCAGGCCATGGCAGTGGGCCTTCATGGCAGTAGGGCTGACACTTAACCCCTAGGCCACCAGGGAGGCCCAAGCATATGCTTTTTTAAAGTTCTTTATGTAACCACCACTAAATTACTAATTACACTGGTCAACAAATCTTTACAAAAATCATGTTACTGAAATAACATTAGTCATTTCCTATCAATTTGTAGGTGCTCAAAACGAATATGACAGTCAAATTCTAAGTTTGGCTCTAGTGTGTTTTTGTAATCTGCAATACAATGATGTTTACAAATGCATACTAACAGTAATAGGCTTACAGTTAACACCTGTAAAAAATCAAGTCATAGACTACTTCTTAGATCTCTTCGTTTGTCTCTTGCACAGCTGTTCAGGAATAGAATAGATGGAACGGTTTCCATTGTGCAAAAACACAGCCTAAGACTCAGTTTCAAAAAGTCTAGAAATAGTCTCCATTGATTCATGTGGGTCATGCGTGATTTCTAAGGCATTCATGAGGCCCTCAATATTGGAACAGAATACCAGAGTACTTTCCTTCCTGAAGAAAGGCTCCAACTGCTGGTGGCACTTTCGATAGAAAGTAATTGTGACATCTTCTTCTAGAAGATTCCATTGTTGGAGTCTTGATTCTAGCAATTCTGCCTTGTTCTTGGATAAGTCCAAATCACGAACCATGTCACTGAGTTCTTCCTGTGTTAGTCTGTGTGGGGTTGATGATGCACCACAGTGAAAATCTGGATCACTGCATGCTGATGGAACAGAGGAACAGGTCGGCTCACCCTTGTCCTCATCAGATGAATCAAGAGAATATTCTGCTGGAGGTTCTGGAATAGGAAGACCCTCACCATGTGGAACTGGTCTCAATACAGACAGAATGTTTGGGTAGACTATTCTCGACTTCTTTTGCTTCATTATTCCACTGGAAAGAGGAGGAATCAAGCAGAAGTAATGGTCTTTTATGTGGTTGCTTGGCTCTCTCCACACCATGGGGACTGCAAACGGCATTGATGGTCTTCTGCCATTTAACCACTGGAAAAGCTGTGCTGTACATGTAGCACAGTATAAATGTGGGGCCCAAGGCTTGTCTTGGTCACCAGTCTTGCATCCGAAGTAAAGATAAGCCTTCTTCACTTGAGAAGTGATACTTTTCTTCTGGTTGGCAAATGTCACTTCCCCACAAATAGAGCAGAAATTGTCCATGCTATTAATGCACTTTCGAGGCATGACCGTTCTATAGAACAGTAGCTTAAACTGTCTTGCACAAAGTCTGAAATATTTTCAATGCTCAGCCTTTCCGACAGGGCTTTATAGAGTGCACTGCTGATGTCAGCTTACTTCAGCAGCCGACTGGCAGTAGTATTGCATTGCATCAGAAAATGATGCAATCAACTCTGGATAATGTGTGCATGATGGTATTATGCAATGAGATGCAATATGACATCATTCTAGGCTGATTTAGGACGTTGTTGCAGTCCTACTGGGTCAATTTACACAGTGAAACATATCAAATGAATTATATGAAATATCTTCAAAATGAGAGCTAATAAAAAATTTTCAGGGTTATATTCATGTTCAGCACACCAAGATACTACAGATTAGGGCCCTTTTAAGTCAGTAATTATCTCACTGTTGGCCAGTGTTATCAGTGAAGAAATACAAATATATAAATCCGCTTAGACAAAGAGAATGGGAGAGTAAATAAAATAGATAAAAACAAACACAGGTTTACAGATGTAAATCAAATCTGTGCCTCAAGACTAAACTAGAAGACTGAAGAAGGAGGACATCTCAGCCCCTCATGTGGGACACCAGCCAGGATCTAAGCCCATTCAGCAAGAACTAGACATAGAATTCTAGAAAACTTGAAGTTAGAAAGGCAGGTTGCGGGAGTGAGATGGAAGCAGAAAGGTTGTTTGAAAGTTAAATAAAGAACAATTGTTCACCTACACTTGTGAGTCTATTCTTTTAACAGAATACCTCCCTCCCAGGCTCTTTATCCTATATGACGAGAAAGAAAGGAGAGGAAGGGAAGGAAGGGAGAAAGGGGAGGAAAGGAAGGGAGGCAGGGAGGGAGGGAGGGAAGAAGGAAGGAGGGAGAAAGGAAGGAAGGAAGGTAGGTAGAAGGGTAGGTGGATGGATGGATGGATAGACACACAGACAGACAGACAGATGGATAGGTTTACATCTACAGTTTAATGGGAATTCCTACAAATCTCTAAGAAACTCAATAGGAGAAAATGAGCAAGGCAGGGATGGGCAGTTCACACAAAGGAAACCTTTATGGATTCCCCTAAGTCCTCAAGAAATGCAAACCAAGACCAGAATGGGTGACATTTTTTAATCACTAGATGGGCAAAAATGAAGACACCTTACAATATCAAACTTTACTAAGGACATGAGTCAGCAAAATTCTTATATCAGCAGGTAAGAGCATAATTCAGAAAATCATTTTGACACCATAGTGTGCATTGATAGGCGAGGCCCGTGAGCCAGACCGTCAATCTGAGTGGCTTCACACAAATAAAGAAGCTAAGTCGAGAAATGTCGCTAGCTTCTCCAAGAAAGATGCCCCTCCAAGTGGTGGCCTATCCAGCCCCTCAGCCATCTCAGAGCGCTGTGCTTGCAGGGGGAAGGTTCATAAGAAATGTTTTATGGCTGGAGACAGGCGAGAGGCAGCAGAGTGACTGTTGGCTCCCGCCCCCAGACATGCCCAGCAAAACTGGTCCAAACAAACCCAAAAGCCTGAGGGAAAAACTGACGATCCGCATAACGGGAGCACGAGTCCCACAGAACAGGGCAGGGGAAATTCAAAGCGAACTTCCTTGTAAGCAGCGCCCACAGGAGGGAGGAGGCTGTGATACAGGGGCAGAGACCTGCAGAGTCGCAGCCTCTAAGGTCTGCCATGGCACCAGATAAGGCGGCATAAGCAGGCACCTAGGATGAGAGCACACTGTGGGAGCAGAGGCTTGAATTGGAGACGCATAGGACAAGGCAGTTGTAGCTTGAGTCTGGCCAGAAAACCTGGACTTCCTCCTAGAGAGATGACCACTGAAGTCCAGACAGAGAGATCTGAAAGTGCTATCACCCCCATCCCAGGCTGAGACACCACCTATCCGGGGCCATAAGGTCCAGCGCTAGTCAAGGACACCCCCACTGTCACCACTTCTGTTTAACCCATTATTACCACTTCTATTTACTTAGTATTCAAAGTTTGTTCCCAGCTACCAGACTAACATAAGAAATGAAGTGAGGGCCTCCCTGGTGGCGCAACAGGTTAAGTGCAGCACTATGTAGCTATCCAGAACCACCATAGCACGAGTTCAATCCAGGCCAGGGAGCTTCCCACATGGCGCAGCAGACCTCTCCTGTCTCCCTGCTGCTCCCCTCAGCAATGAATTTCAGTCAATCTGCCTGTTCTGCTCCCCGCTCTGTCTCTGGTGAATCCTCTCACCGCCCCACACACATACCTCTGGCCTGCACCCCAGCTTGTATGCATAAATAAATCAATCTTTAAAAAAAATAAAGTGAATTCAAATAGGAAAAGAAGAAGTGAAACTATCACTATTTAAAACGATACGATATATAGGAGATGCTAAAGATGCCATCAAAAAGTTATTAGGAACAATAAACAAATACAGCAAAGTGACAGATTACAAAATCCACATAAATATCCACAGCTTTTTAATATACAAACACTGAACAAGAAGCAAAAGAAATTAAGAAAATAACTGCACTCATAACTTCTATAAAAAGAATTAAATACTTTGGAATCAACCTAACAAAGGAAATAAACGATCTCTATAAGAACTGTAAGATGTTCACTTATAATCAAGGAAATGCAAATCAAAACCACTATGAGATACCACCTCACACCTGAGAGGATGGCACACATTAAAAATACAGGCAACAACAAATGCTGGAAAGGATGTGGAGGAAAAGGAACTCTTCTACACTGCTGGTGGGAATGTGAACTGGTCCAACCACTATGGAAAGCTGTATGGCGATTCCTCAAACTGCTAAACATGGAGCTCCCATACGACCCAGCAATACCACTTTTGGGAATTTACCCAAAGGACACAAAAACACTAATCCGAAAGGATACATGCACCCGTATG